>JAMKCH010043866.1:0-12667 GCA_023653785.1 Ophioderma brevispina | reverse complement strand
TAGTGTTTCAAACCCGTGACCGGCCGCACACCCAAACAAAAGTGAGACCCACCGGGGCCTAGGGCCTATACCAACATCCCTTATGACATCAGCTATGACGTCATAAGTTGAAAATAGTAGGAAAAAACTGGTATAAATTTGGCACCAAGAAAAGGGAGGTTTTAGTCAAGCCGGGGATCCCCCCTCCCGTACGGTAGGCGTCTTGAGCAACTTTTTATTCCCAAGTACGAAGTATAGGTACATTGCAATTTAGGCATTGCGGGATTGGATCCCAAACGCCCTCCGATTCTGCTTTTGAAGTGAGTGTAAAAAGGTAAGTAAGAGGTTGTTTTTCAAAATTGAAGATCACAACCCCCCCCCCCTCCAAACTTAAAAAAAAATACATCGGTCTCAGACCGCTTGTGTCGCCTGCCGTCGCCGTTTGTGAATGAATGGCCCATCACATGCACCTTGACTTGGTTGTGGGAGCTTTGACCTTATAAACCAAATGAGGGATCCCAAGTTGCACCTATGACTCAAGTTGGTTCAATTGAAACTTCAACTTTTCAAATGACGGTGTATAGAGATTGTACATTTTCGCTATTTTACAACTTGACCTCCCACATGACTTTGACGTGGTATGGACCTTTGACCCTCATGCAACAAAAGGGGGAGGTCATTGGTTGCAACTGAGAACCCAAACTTTGGTTTAAACCTCCATCTAACATGTTTGCCCTTATGGGGCTATTTTTTATCAGGCACCAAGGTCGAACCCTTTGTTGCACCAACAGAAATCAATCATACCACAGACAACAGACATCAACAACAGAACATCAACAACAACAGAATACAGTGGACAAAGCTTGATCCCTACCTCTAAATGAAATGGACTCATGACGTTAAGAAAATGAAAACCCTTGGATTAACAAAATTGAACACATATTTACTATTTATTCACATGTGTTCCCCCCCAAAAGGGAACATTGATCTACGACCACCTTATGTTCTTGTGAGGAAATCATTTTGCACCTTTTTGTGTTCTACATTCGAACACATGAACACGTTCTAGAATTACACAAGTTTGGTGTTCAAATGTAACAGTTTTTGAACACAGGCAGGGTGTTTAAATAAAGTGTGTTAACATTGAGAACATGTAGTGTAAAAATGTATTTAAATGTGAACACAAATGTCTTTTTTTCTGTTTTTTTCTCTTTTGTTTTGGGTAGTGTGAAGAGTTAGAACATGTCGTGTTCCATATAAGAATACGCAATGTTCAAAATAAGAATAGTAATGTTACAAATGAGAACACATCAATAAAATACTGTGTTCAAATTTGGGTGTTCAAAAAATATATTTCATTCAAAAGTGTTAAACTAGCCAATTTGAACATGTAATGGTAAAAATGAGAACATTGAAAATAAATATGTGTTTACCCTGGATTGATGTTCAAGCATGACAGCAAATGGTTTTCACAGTCCGAAAAATGTCAATCAAAGAACAACAAAGCAAGCACAATCATTCAAACGTTGGACAATCCAAAATATTTATTACACAATTCCCTTGCCAGTATTACCATAACATGAAGCATTGCAATTAAATATACTCAGCATGTAATATTAAACCAATCCAAAATTGCAATATTTTAAATATATTCAGAGTGATATAAAACAATCAAATACACAATTCTATTACCCTAGCTATCCACACATTACATTAAAGGATTAAATTGGAACAAATTACAGTCCCGTCATAGACACTTCGTGGTAAGTTTCACTCCAGCTACGGTGAGTGAGCATGTTCGAATTCAACACGCCCGATCGACAGAATACAAGAAAAACATTGTCATAATATGGTCCCTAAATTTTAAAAACAAAATAATGTTCTCTTATGTATACTTATCAATACCAAACAAAAAACCCCCCCCTCCTCTGCGATACCAAAGTCTTAAAAGATTCCAGTGAGACTTTTAAGAATGATTGAATGGCTATTTTCCTTCCAGCTGCTGCCAGCGTATTCTCGCCCAAGTAGAAAAAGACTTTACCGCTAATTTGATCACGTGATTTCTCGAGGAAAAAATACCCGGATGACGAAAAACGCAAGGCCGTTCAAGAATTGAAAACCACCGTACAGACAATCCGTAAAATGCATTCAGAACAATGGTGTTCAAAAGTAGGTTCACGATTGGACCACTTTTTGTTTCAGCTTCATCCTCTCTTAATAGTTTTTGTCGCGCTTTTACATCGAAATTATGCCTCGAGGGTATAGGGCCTGCCGCCTCCGATAGCCTAGGCTAGCCTAAGGAGCCAGGGCCGACTGACATGGTGTGCAGCAAGAAAATGGGGTTCAATCAGACGTTGTACTTCATCACACACGTGGACATTCTGAACCCCAACTAATTATTAGGCCCGTGTATGTCAGCCTCTAACCCTTTTCATTTAAACTGGTTAACATTAATAGAACCTATTCGACACTATTTATGGTCGCGACACGAAGGTGTTCATCACTTGAACGCTAAAGGTCATCTGTTTTGAACAAATGATGTTAAATCAGGTTCAGCACATATTTTAAATGCGATGTTCAGAACTGGAAACCCTTGAACACGGGACGTAAACAGTGAACACGTCTCGTCAAAATGGTGTTCTAATGCATAACATCACGTTCAGGCCCTGTTAATTGAACACCAAAATTACGCGTCATGTATCAGGAACGCGTTAATTTCATTTAGAGCTGTTAGATTGTCTCTGGCTTATAGGTGAACGAGGAGCATTTCACATAACAGGTGTCCCTAAAAATGTGACAAAATTCTAAACTTTTGCACTAATGTAAAGTTTTTCTCATCAGAAATGTCCACATGTGAAAGGATAAGCTTGAAAACATATTTTTTGCTACAAAAATTGTGCAATTCTAATGTGTATGGGCCGAGCAAATACAAAATTCGCCTATGTTTATAATTGAAATTAAGCGGATGAAAATCGCATTTTGTTTTCACTTTCAAGGCATTTCTGTTAACCAAAGGAAAGGGTAAGAAAATCTATTTTTTTTTTTAAGAAATCTATTGGGGGGGGTCTTATCTATATGAAATCACTCATATGACACAGATGTGGTCCCCCAAAATTTCTCGTGGCACCTTTAAGGCAGGAGACAAAAAACCCATGTGAGATTTATGAGGTTCCCACCTCCATTCTATTTTTATACATGGGGCCATATTTTATTAAAAGGCCCTATCAGTTATTTGCTAAATCGAAAATCGAAAAAATCATGAAAAATCAGGGGTTTTCACCCTTTTCTCCCCAATCCTTCTCTTATCTTTTTTCCGGTCTCTCTTTTTTTTTTTTTATTTGTGTAACAAGTATAGATGGCCCGATTTAAGATATAAAGTTTTCATCTTATAGATTGGCCTTCACTCCAAAACCACATCTGTCAATTTTTTTAGTTGGCCCACAAAAAATATACCTTATGAGAGTTATACAGATGAATATCCTTCAACTTTTAAGATATTTATGGCAAATGATCATTTTTTTTTATCTTAGGGGAACTTCCGAAAAAAGTCACTCTTCACTTCTGCGAAATATCTTTTTATAAAGGCCCTTCAAAAGCAGGCCCAGGTTTTTAACGGTTTTGAGCTCTGGAGGCCCAGGATATTAAATAAATCAACGTGCAGTTGGCGTTATAAAATTCTATTAACGGATAATTGGTGGAGTTGTATGTTGACAAATTCCGCTGGCGTAGGTAACAATTAATAGATTTTCATTGGAAAACGTTGAAATTGTTTTGATATCCTTAATATAAAGTGTGCTTAAATAAGGCTCTACCGACTGTCGATTCTCATCACATTGCGGTAGACGAACTGGACTGTACCATTACTAGTGTAATTTAGAAGTCATGTTACTGCTCGTCATGGTGGTGTTGCAGAATTCGGAAACCACTCCCGCTACATCTAACACAGTTACTGTAGGGACTCATAATTGGGAGAGAGAATTCACCTCGTTTGGATCATAGGCCTTGGTCCGGCTATCCCACAATGTTGAGAGCAGTGTTCAAATGTTCGAGGTGTGTGGTGCGCATGTGTGAGGAGTTGCACTTCGTTCTCAAGATCGCTGAGTGAATTTGGTCCTCAAACCATATGTCTGTGATCACTTTACCCATCGAAGTGATACCCTGCATAGTTTCATAGTTATTTTCTCCCTCCATAGTTTGAGTACCCTAGAAGATCAGGGTGTAACTTTTATTCTCGGACTTGAGCAAATTTTAGTCGTTTGGCCAGGAAGATTCACGTACTTTAGACGTCCAGTCAGCCATCTTTACAGTGTGGTCAATTGTGTTGCGTGACCTCGATAGCGTCACTACTCGCTGTGAAGGCGGCCATTTTGAAGTCGTGTCAGTGCTTTTTCTGATACTTGTCCTGACGTTTAGTTTCTTCTCCCTCTTCTCCGCGACCATGGGATGTCACCGAGATGGAAGTTTACTTCTCTCACATGCCTGCAGCGACGATTGGTGGTGTAGTTAGCAGCTTCATCGGCAGAGTTTGACGGTCTTGTAAGACACACTCAGTGAGATCGACTTATTGGTATAGTCGGTCAACATGTTTTCAAATACATGAATTTGTGTAAGATACCTCGTCTGGGCTTTCCATCTATGCCCACCAGTTTGTTCCATTAATGAACTCCCACATTAGATTGGTAACACCCACATGCCGCTGTATAGGAACTCAGAAAAAATAAAATTTTATCAACAAAAGTCAAAGTATGTGGGTCAAGAAAGAATATTAATTTGTATCATGAAGTAGGAGAGTGCTTACTTAACTAGGACTAGACACTAACAATTATAGGAAAATATGTCCTTAAAGACTTCTTTTTCAGACAAGGATGAGCTCCAAAACTTGGTGACCACCAGCTGGCACCTGCACTGAACTATTAGGTCACTGAAAGCTGGCTGTGTTTTGCCAAGATGGTCTTTGGTTTTGCATGGATGGATGAACAGGGAATAGATAACAAAGTATTTGTCAGACACCATGGTCCATACTCTTTGGCAGTGACAAGGCACATATAACTAAATTGACAGGGCCCAATTAGGGGTTAAGTGGGAATTGTATAATTTTAACGCATGAATTATTGAACCTAGCACATAGTCAAAACACAAAACACTACTCTTTGAATTGATCTGAATGTCGCCACCAACGGCGGGGTGTCTGGTTGTTCCTAACCCTGATCATGACTCAGAGCTATAGAGGTCCCAAACTTTATTAGGTACCAGACTCAATTTCCAATTTTTCCCAGGTATCTCTAACTTACTCGCTCAAGTAAGCTGGGTGTGCAAATCACATCCACTTGACTTACCCCAAGTAACACCCAATTAACATTCCTCTGACTTCGTTTCTTTTTTGGTTATGATGCAAGCTGGGGATACACCCAACCCAGGACCATTAAACCAATTTTCCCTGTGTCTTATTATGTCGGTAGAGCATCCAGTGGGATGGATTTAGTATTCTGGCCACACTTAAAAATTTAAAAGTCGGCACCTTTAACATCGGTTTATTCCGTTAACGTTGCCGAATTCGTACCTGTGGCAGAAGATCTCAATTCTTTCCGCCAAGGGACTCAACGTGCTTGAGCTGCTACGATGTCAATGGGCTGGTTTCCACGTAGACTGTATGGGCAATCGTCCACTGCTGTGTAATAATGTCCTCGCCGAAAGCAGAAGTCAAATTGAATGGATATGCTGCCAATGTTGCAATCCCAATTAGCTTCGAGAGCTTGTCGTCCAGTATAACGTCCATGTAGTGAATAGCTAATTTTAAGGTTCTGAGCTTCCAAACTCACCCTGTCTTCATCACCCCAAATCAAGTAAACCTAAGAAACAGTACAAATCACGTAGCACTACTAGGAAACAGCTGAAAGTCCTTGTTGTGAATTTTCAAGGGCTGAGTAATAACTTCGGTCCCAATAATTGTATCTTATGGCATCATCTTTTTTAAATTTTGGACATAATTCTTTTGGTGTTCCATAAGTTACAAAACTGTTCGGGGATTTTCCAATGCCATTAAGGTTTGAGATGTTTTGAGATGATATTTCCTAAATAAAAAGAAAATAATTCTTTTGACATACATAGTCTCTAAGAGTCTGTAAATATTGTACTTACCAATTTTGTAACCGATGCTACAATATTGTTTTCCCAAAAAAGTTCAGTCACCATTGTACACAGCATGCGCCAAATTTGCAGCCTCAATGTAGACACAAACAGGTAAGTTTCAATCAATCACTCAATGAAAAATTTCATCAACAATGTGAATTTTAAAATCTGGAAAATGGTTATCAACATGATTCAGAAGACTCTCAAGAAATGCCTACAATATATATTTGATTGCAAATAATGAATATGTTAGGCCACTTTGCAGCTGTAAAGTTAGAGCAAAAGCTGTCTGGTTGTCTCTTGGCTTAAATGGGCACTTGTTAAACTAAACTAAACACACAACTCGTCATGACTAGATGTCTATGATAACAGCAACCATAAAAAAGGTTAAGACTATCTAGTCTGTCATAGGAACTAAGCATAATACATAAAAAAGGCTGATTTAGCTTTTGCCTGAGGAGTCAACATTTTTTTTATTTTTTTTTTTTATTAAAGTCTCCTCCAGACATTGTTATAGGCATAGAAACACAAGAACCTTGATAGGTGTTAGATCAATTAGTAATGAACTATTTCCCCTGTTGTATATCAATCGTGAGGAAAGATCGTGTGATTTTGTGGGATTGAAAGGAGGGCGTTCGTTATACTTATTGGTTTACCGATGACCTTCATTGTACCACACCCCCTACCCACAGCCCACCCCCCCGCCCCGACTTGAGTACGAATTGTGAATTAGTGTGGACTGTCTGTCCAAATGCAAGGCTCAAAACAATTTGTTTGTTCCTTTTATAGGTCCCAACAGTTTGGTGTACAACGATTATATTGTGATCAACTTAGGGGACTACCCTTAACAAAAAGCGATATGGGTTCAAGGGTGGCAGGTGTGGCTAGCCGGCGACTTTAATTTTCCTGGGCATCAATTGGTGAAAATTTTCAGTCACACCCAATGCTCAGTACTGTCAATTAAATCAAGCATTTTTTGACTTGTTGCCGTGATTTTGGTTTAGGACCAGGTGTCAGCAAACCCACCAGGTTAAATGAACATTCTCCGACCTTTCCTTACTAACAACTCTTCTCTGGTTGAGTGTTCCACTGTGATACCACGGATCAGTGACCACGACCGCATTCCCATAATTCAATCAATACATAAACACTCAATGAGTGCAGCATAATCCACTAAATTGTTTTAATTTTATGTGGAATAAGGCTGACATCAATGCCATCAAAAGGCTGTAGTTTCAAGGAATTCAAGCAATGATTTCTCCAAGAAGGACACATCTAACTGTTCTGTTTAGGGCCTTTACACTACGATTTGTCGCCGAAAAGCAAACCTCCGCATGAATTCACAGTATTCCTTCTCGCATGATTACAAAACGTAACCAAACACACCGTGGAAAATAGAAAGGTAAGGCGCATGCACAAGAGGCAACAATATCATAACAACAAATATCCAGTAAATCCGTGCCCCATGAAAATCTAGAAAAACAACCAAAGAGATACTGCGTACGCTCTTAACCGTAATTCATCAATTCCATATGCATGGATTCTTCTAAGAAAATTTCTGGTCTTACATCAAACCTTTTGAAAAAGAGAATTCTGTACGGTATTTCCCAACACTTAAAAAACATGGCAAATTGAGTCCTGACAATGCCATCAAGCATCAATACTAAACAAGCAATTCAAGCAGTATTCCACCTGAGAATGACAAGTTTACCATATTTACCGGCCCTAGTGTCAATTCCACCTCATCCCTCCTGACTTTATCATGTTAGGTTGACCGGCGTGTCCAAATACTTTCTGACCTAAGACCCGCACAATGCCTCAGGCCCTGATGGGTATCCCCGGGATGGCCTCCCTTATTCTTAAGTACCGCTGGCGATGTAGATAGCCCCGGCATTGACAGTTATATTTCAGAAATCTTTTAGAGGAACTGGCGCGATACATCAAGCATCCTGGCTGACGGCAAACATTTCTCCCATATTCAAAAAAGGCGAACGTACAGATGCTTCCATTACCTCCTGTTTTCCCTCACGCCATATGTAGCAAAGTTCTTGAAAATATACACTCACAAAATCATGCAACATTTTGAAAAATTCTCCATCCTAAACTGACAAAACAACTATGGTTCAGAACAGACACTCCTGTGAAACCCAACTAATTTTGACATAAATGACCCTACGCCCAGTCTTTAGACAACAGATCTCAGACAGATATGATCATTATGGATTTTTCCAAGGGCATTTGATTCCGTCCCCCACAAACGGCTCCTCAAACTTGATAATCTTGGCTTCGTAATATCTCCTTTTATGGGTTTCCAAATTTCGTAAGCACCGTGAGCAAAGGGTCGTTGTAGGGGGTGAACAATCGGACTTGGACAGATGTGAGTTCTGCGTTCCCCAAGGCACGGTCTAGGCCGTTATATGTTTTGGCTTACATCAATGATCTCCCAAAGAACATAAATTCTGAAGTTAGGCTCTTTGCTGACGATGTTGTAGTATTCGCCAAATTTAAATGATCATGATTACATCTCACTTCAAGAAGACTTAAATGCTCTGAAATGGCAAACAAAATGTTGGCAGTTAAAATGCAATTAGCAAAAAGGTTTTTCCTGCGAATACGCATATTCGTAATCCAAAAATATACAATTAAAAATGGGCGATTGGGCAAACTGGAGTCGACAGACACCCACCCATACCTTGGAGTATGTATCACAAACAAATTGTCAATGGTCAACACAACATTAATAACATAACCTCATCTGCCAGAGGTCCACTTGGCATTCATAAGACGAAAATTAGAATTCATGTTCCCCCAAACCTAAAACAAAAAGCCTATATGGCACTCATCAGAACGCTTTTCGACATTTCAAAGTCAGTTGGCGATCCATTCAAAAAGACTTATGCAATAAACTGGAAAAGATCCAAACGAGGCAGCCAGGTTTACCATAATACTATGACAGGACCAAAAGATTCACAAAATTCTGATTAAGGACCCTTCAAACTGGGGACACCTACCAGCAACCGGAGAACAAGCTAACAGACTTTCAATCTGGCACAAGGCATAGATAAGGGAAATCCTGGATCTTGCCACGGCTTAGGAATCACCTTCTGCAACCATCCCGGCTTCAATCACGGCACTCTCATCAAGAATCTTACCAAATCATTAACGCATAAGACTGCTATAAAAAACTCATATGCCCGAGAGAACTGGATAGACTGGAAACAATCTACCTTATTCTATCATCCAAATCCAAGATCCGACTAACTTCAAAGCAGCTGTTCTCAAAAACAACTAAACAGATAAGCAAGCATACTGCGCACCACCGTTCCTACACGTCGACTCCAACTAGGAGTGTGTGTAGATTTTCTACAGATACAGATTGGTGGACTTATCAAGGACCTGATAAAGCCCATAATTCCAGTCGAGTCGCAGCGGAGACGGATTGCATTTCCCGGCGCATGAGCATGCAAAAGGTAACACTTGATATTGGGTCAACAATCGGTATTCGCACGCACTGCTCACTGCAACTGGAAGGTATATCATGGGCCTAAGGAGTTATCCCAAATGGTAACATTAGTATTAGGCATGACATGGGCCATGAGAATGAAGTTTAGATATGCAGAAATTTTCAAAGGCATGAGGCTTATTTCATTATTTGATTAGATTATTTATTTCTGATGGGGTTGGCGTATACTTTTAACGGATATTTAAAGGGGGCTCTGATTTTGAGATCCAAAAGGGGGGCCCTGAAAATTCTGATTTTTAAACCATCAATTCATGATATGTGATTTTTGCTCGAGAGCGGAATGTTGAGTTTCTCTACTAGTCAGGGCGTATATTGGCATGTGCGAAAAGTGCACTGGTGGAAGTCAGACACATGGGGAGGAATCTCGTGTTGGGCTTGATTTTTTTTTAAATTTCAGTGACGGGGGAGTCAGTTTGGGGTAACTTTTGTATCTTTTTGTCAAGTTTGGACATCATTTGACGCCGTGCTTGTCGTCTTCTTCTGATGCTATTGGTGTATGTGTGCTGCACTATTAACCGGTTCTAGTGGGGTTCTTCGGGCGAAAATGAAACAGTGATCATGTTACCATATCTAACAAGCAGCAAGGGCTACCAGGGACTGAGGTCAAAACACAAGTTTGACTTGAGTAGATTTAGTGTAAACAAACCAGAACACATCAACAATTTTTTGCAAGCCCTTGAATTTTCACATGGAAGGTGGGAAATTGATTGTGGTAAATGACTTAAAACTTGAGTTCTAAAATGGAGACATGATAAATTAATATTTTAAAGTTAACTATGGCTATCAAGAAGAAGGCCTACTTGGAATTGAAAAAATATAGATATTGTTTAAAAAATAGTTTGTTAAAATATTCCCTTATTCTGAGGTAAGGGTGACCATGGGCCTGGTAGTTAGTAAGGTCACATGCCTAAAGGCTTACACACTTGATTGTAAAAAACTTTCAATGTCAATAGTGAAATGGTTACTTGAAAGATGTATACAGTGATCAAGAAGGCCCTTTAAGTTATGTTAAAAATCGGGTATTTTGCAACCAAGTCTCAAAGAATAATCGGCAAAAGTAAGAAGAGAGACCCAAATTTGCAACATTAGTGTATGCTGTGTCTTTACAAGTGTTAACAATTAACTCCATTGGTGACAAAGGGAAGCGGATAGGCCTGACAAGAGAAGGGAACCTGTTGTGATTTGTTGTTTGCCTTTGGGTCCCCGCCAAACTTATGTTCGGCAAAGGGGGGGGGGACGATATGTGAAATGCTCCCCGTCCGTGTGTGCGTGGGTGTGTGCGTGTGTCCCTCGCGATATCTTTGGGACTAAGCAAGTGTGGGTGCCCATTTTCGCAACATACGAGTATATGGAGTACGCGGTGGGTGGGGTACAATGTGGGTCATGTGGCATGGGTCAAAGGTCAAATGTGGTCAAAAATAGGGTCAAAGATGGGCGGCAAAAATAGGCTTAAGCGCTATAATAAACGTTGTCACCACGATCTCTTTTGATTGGAGCAGTATGGGGTCCTATTCGCACCATAGTGTCACTCAAGTAGGCTGGGGATGAGTCGGAAGAGGGTCATGTGGCATTGTTGTCAAAGGTCAAATGGGGTCAAAAATGGCAAAATGGATGCTAAATGCTTTGGCTATCAAACCTTGATCTGTTGTGGTAGGATGATGAAACATGGTGGGTTGTGGTCAACATTCAGTGTCAAACAATTTTGAAGGTCATTTCAGGGGCATACGAGGGTCATCCAGGATCTATCACTTAACATGTGGTAGGGGATCGGATTGAAATTGGGGGTGTCGTCAACATTCAGTACCAAAAATTTGAAGGTCATTTAAGTCATCAGAGGTAATCTAAGGTCAAATCACTTAACATGTGGTAGGAGGATGAAAATGGTGGGGTGGTCAACATTCAGTACCAACAAAATTGGGAAGGTCATTTCAAGGTCATCGAGGGTAATCAAGGTCAAACCACTTAACATGTGGTAGGAGGATTGCCTGAAATTGAGGGTGTGGTCAAAATCAGTAACCAAAAGTTTTAAGGTCATTTCAAGGTCATCTGAGGTCATCAAGGTCAAATACTTAAAATGTGGTTGGCGGTTAATAAAATTGCGTGGGTGTGATCAAACTCCGTGCCAAAACTGTTGAAGGTCCTGTGAAGGGTAATGAGGGGTCATCCAAGGTCAAAGCACTAAAACATGTGGTAGGAGGATGAAAATTGGTGGGTATGGTCAACATCAGTACCAAAATTTGTGAAGGTCCATTTTCAAGGTATGTGGGGGTCATCCAAGCGTCAACTCAATTAACAGGTGGTATGAGGGTGAAAATTGGTGCGTGTGGTAATCTCAATGCCAAAAAAAATTGATGTCATTTTCAAGGTCATTGGGGTCATTAAGTCAAATCACTAATATGTGTAGGGGAGGAAATTGGAGGGCCCGTGTGAGTCAACATTCAGTCACCAAAAATTGTTCAAGTCATTCAAGGTCATCTGAGGTCATCCAAGGTCAAATCACTTTAACGGTGGTTTGGAGGCGTGTGGCAAAAATTGTTGGTGTGATCAAACCATTCCGTGCTCTAACTTTTGAAGGTCATGTGGAAGGTCATGAGGGGCCATCCAAGGTCAAATACTAAACATGTGGTAGAGGATGGAATTGGTGGTGTGGTCAACATTCAGTACCAAAAATTTTGAAAGGTTCATTTCAAGCGTCATGCGGGGTAATCCAAGGTCAAATCACTTAACATGTGGTATGATGGGTTGAAAATTGGTTGAGTTTGGTCATATCAATGCCAAAAAAAATTTGATGGTCATTCAAGGTCAGTGGGGTCATTCAAGGTTTCAAAATCACTAATCATTGTGTAGGAGAGGAAACTTGGTGGGGTGGTCAACCATTCATTGGACACTTCTGGACAAGGTCATTGAATGTTATGTGGGTCAATGTGAGGTCAATACACTTAACATGTGTAGGAGGATGAATTGTGGGCCATCACAATCTCCCCTGATATCTTAAACATTGTGATTCTTGTTCTTTAGTACATGCGCTGGGCGGGG
>JAMKCH010043865.1:0-13059 GCA_023653785.1 Ophioderma brevispina | reverse complement strand
GCACAAATGATCTGAAATTTTCAACCACAGTTCTGGAAAGAATTGGAATGTCCAAAACAATACCATCAATACACACATGTATAAAGTTACTACGCCCGCCGCAAAACATCCAATATCGAGTTTCTGTGTATAAACGCAGACGCTCCAATTCTAGGGCAAAAACTCCAAAAACAGAGATTCTGCATATCTTTAATATTATTACTTATAATTCAAACACTCCAATATCGGATTTCAGCGCACACACTCAAAAAGCATAGGGTCTCGGTATATTTCGAAAAAACTTTCAAAATTGGAGGTTCTGCATATCTTTAAGATAATATTATTACCGGGTATTATTACTTATATTCAAACACTCCAATAGCGGAGTTTCTGTGATATATGCAGACACTCCAAAATCGGAGGGTCTGCGTACATCCCCAAACGCCAAAATCAGAGGTTCTGCCTATCTTTAAATATTACTTATCATTTATATCAAAACTCCAATACAGAGTTTCTGCGTATAATACACACTCCACTGAAAAGCGGAGGGTCTGCGAACATCCCAAAAACTCCAGAATCCGAGTGTCTGCGTATCTCTAAATACTCTTATTTAATATTCAAACACTCCATATTTGAGGGTTCTGTGTATGTGGATAAGCATTGATAAGAAGTGTGCAACACTATCACCATCCTATGTGAGGGTGATAGTGTGCAACACTATCACCATCCTATGTGAGGTCATTGGTGATAAATATTATGGCCTCATTATTGGTGATGTTTTCCACTGGATATCGTTGAATTAATACAAGGCGGTTCTCGACCCACAAAGGTCCCCCGCCCGTCTGCGATAGTAAATAGAGGAAATAGAATTTTTAATCACAGGGAGAATTGTGATGGAAATAAGTGGGTCTCAAACCACTGAGGCTCTGCCATAGCAGTTGCAATTTGACGGTATCAATGTTGACTACATTGACCATACAACGATTTTTAGTTATTGACCTTAATGACCCTACTTGACCTGAAATGACCTTATCATTTTCGGTTTAGAAATGTTGACACGTCCATAAAAAGTTTCATACCTACCACATGGGTTGAGTTAGTTTTATACCTTGAATACCCCGACCTTGACATGACCTTCAACTTTTCGCAATGAAGGCGTACTACACCATCATTTTCAGACCATACTACCATGTGTATGGATTGACCTTGGATGACCCCTGAACCTTGACAGACCATAACAATTTTTGGGCACGGAATGTTGATCTTCACCCACAAGTTTCAGAATCCTAACACACCTTCTTAGGGGTTTGACCTTGGATGACCTGACATGACCTTGAGATGACCTTCATTGTTCAGGCACTGACTGTTGACGCACACCCCAAGTTCCATCATCCTACCCATTACAGACTATAGCAATTTAATTCATTTGACCTTGAATGACCCGCTGACCTTGAATGACCTTCAATTTTTTCGGCACTGAATGTTGACTCCCAACCACCAAGTTTCACATCCTACACATGTGACAGGACTAAGCAATTTCTCCCATTTTGACCTTGAATGGACCACACATGACCTTGAAATGAACGTTCAAATTTTTCGGCACTGAAAGTTGACCACCACCCACCAAGTTTCATCATCCTGCACACAATTGCCAGGGCTATAGCACAATTTTAATCCCATTTTTGACCGCTGTTTGACCTTTGACCCTGCCACATGCCCACCTCCGAACTCATCCAGCCCCCCAAAAAAAAAAAAACCCGCCCCCCCCCCCCCCCCCTCTACTTGGGCGCATCTATGGTGCGAAGATGGCACCCATACTTGCTTAGATCAAAATATATCGTGTTTACAAGGCTTATATCTCTATTTTGACCAATTGACCCATTTTTTGACCATATTTGACCTTGCCCATGCCACATGACCCACCGCCGAACTCATCCGCCCGTCTACTTGGTGACATCTATGGTGCAAAGATGGACACCCATACTTGCTTAGATCAAAGATCATCATGTTACAAGGCTTATAACATTATCCTATTTTTGACCAAATTTGCCCTATTTTTGACCATATTTGACCTTTGACCTACGTCACATGACCCCTTTACTCCCGCCAACGCCTACTTGAGATGCATCTACACGCCGCAGGGCATTTCTATCGTCCCCCTTTTCCAACTAAGTTGGCGGGGACCAAAAGCCATCGTAGGGTGTTGGTGACCCTGAGAGTTACCCAATGAGCACTCTGTATTTCATCTTGAGCTGTACAAGAAATTCTGGCAAATCCTTATATCATTCAGTTGTTCGATTTAGAGGGGTTTTACATGTACATGCACAGATGCATGTTAACAATTTGCTCTGTGCATGTAAAATTCTGCCTGTACATGGCAGATTTTTGGGTTATTTAGCCCATTTTCTGAGAAAAATCCATTTGGCAGGTAACTTTTTATTTTCTAAATCGCACACTGTGATCATTGCTGATTTGGGTGATCTGGTCTGGGCATTCTGGCACTGTTCTGCTGCCACCTGGCATGAAACAGTGCCAACTAAGGTGACCTCTCTTCCTTTAACTTTGTAACAGATCCATCACGTGTGTCCTCCAAGCCTACCAGACCCATTACCATTACTTTCTATGTTTTTTGCAAGGCACTTTTTTCTCCACACGTTTCCACATTTTTTACTGCACTTTTTGGAGTCCGTTTAGTGTGGTTGGTGCTGTTTTTTACAACCACAATTGGGACATTCCGATCTATGAACTTGAACAATTCTTATGTGACTTTGAAAAGTTCTTCAAATATTGACTCAAGTTTGTATTTTAATAAATGCTAATTCTTTGATCTGTGATTTTTCATGTAAAATACGTAACAGTACAGCTGTTTAACGTTAACTGGCAATGACATCACTGACCAATGTAATCATGCTACCAATTCCTTTACTTTCATCTCATTCATTTGAATCATACATTCACTTCATTCATCTCACCCTAACTCAACATTGTCCAGATCAAATAGTTTCTGTAAATAATATTAAACATGTTCTGGTTAGAATAATTTAGTAAGTGCGGTGTTTTTGTAAAGGGAAAGATAAAATCAACCGTCTTCATTTCTTGCAATAATTGTTCTCTGATTTTCATGTTGATTGTGTTTGAATATTCCAATAATATTTGGTGGTGTAATTTATGCTTCTTTAAATTATTTTCCATGAGTTAACATTTGCTGTGACAGTTTTATTGATTATAGTTTAATGGTACCATGTCTACTCTGAGTGATCTCATAATCATAAGTATTTTTCGAAGAATCAGTTTCCAGTCTATGATGATGGTCATGGTATTATTTTTCTCATGTGTCTCTTGACCCTATGATATCTCAAATGTAATAGTAACTGAATCTATTTCTTTTGTGATACTCATCAAGCCAAGACCCATTATGGCAATGGTACCTCTGTTTTATACTTCAATGCTCGTAGCATTAAAAATACGTCTTGTTGAGTTCATGCTCTGTGTATTTAAAATCCAGATATTATTGCCATAACTGAATCGTGGCTTGATGATTCTTTCAATGCTGGTGAAGTTTTTTCCATCTGAATACAGTGTTTTTCGCAATGAAGGATACACATGTGGTGGGGTTGCTTTGGTATTAGATGTAATCTTATCCTGTTTTGCGGTCTGAGTTTTATCTAATGATCTTGAAATGGTAGGGCTGAGTTTTATAAACTCGGTAATGCTTGTTTGATTTATTATAGGCCACCTTCGCAAACAAAAACAGTTTGGATATTTGGGGATGAAAATCTTAGCAAAATACCAAGCTCTAATAATCTTTAATCTTTGTCACTTGTTGGTGATTTTAACCATCCACATTGATTAGGTTAGTGAGATGCAAGTAACAAAAGGTGCTCTTCCAAGGGTTCTTCTTGATACCATGTATTCAAATGCTATCACTCAGGTTTTAAAATAGCCTACTTATAGGACCTAATGGTATTGACACTTCCTTTATTGGTATTTGTTTCTGATCCTCCTTGTTACTGTCTTGGAATCACTTATAATCTGCAGGTTGTAGATCATTCAGCTGTTTCACTCCTTATGAATACAAGTCATAGTAATGTAAGCCGCATCACTAAGTCTGTGTACTGTCTGAATAGGGCAATTTTGATAAAATGAAGCAATCTCTTGTGAATGGTTTTGGCAGCTATGTTTTGATAATGATGGTTGATTCTGTTTTGGATAATGTTGATCATTTTATTAAGGACAGTATTGAATAAAAAACACTCTGTACCTAGAAAAATTGTTTCCAAGTTCAAGTCCTTGCCATGGATAAATAAGGATAATCAGAAAACTGTGTACTAAAAAGAAGTTACTTTATAAGAGAGCTAAGAAAAGTAAATCTAGTTGCATGGCAACAATTTAAAAGACTTATAATAAGGTTAGGCTTTAATTAGGAGATTCACAGGGCCTATACTTATGATATTTCTCAAATTCCAATGTAATCCTAAGAAGTGTTGGTCTTATGTCACATCTAAAAGGAAATGCTCTGATAACACTTCTTTACCATTAATGACAGTTATTAGTAATCCTGCTGACATTGCTTCTGCGTTTACACACATTTTTTCAGTAATTTGGATGGTTGTACAATCCCCTTGAGCGTAACCTTTACTACACAGCTACTTCCATGTGCACCTCCTCTGTGTTTTAACCTTTTTACAGTTGATGAAGTTTGAAAACTCTGAAAATCTTGATGCTTCTAAACTCCGGACCTATGAAATCTGGCCAATTTCTTAAATCATGTTGTAATGAGCTTGCTCGACATGTTGTGTGATTTGTTTATTTCTTATTCAGAAAGGTGAACTCCAAAGCTTGGAAAGAAGCTATGTTGTTCCTGTTTATAAAGGTGATGAATAAGCCGAGGATGATGTAGGTATTTACCGTCCTGTCTCACTGACTATTATTTTGTGCAGGTAATGAGAAGTTAATTTCTGTTCGATTATGAATTATGTGGATAAACATAATATTTTGTCAGATAACAGTATGGTTTTCGCATGGGGAAATTGCAAGAAATGTTGGTTAAACTCTTTTATCTCCTTGCAAATCACTTGATGATCGTAAATGTATCTTGTAGATGGTAATTTTCTTGGATTTCACTCTGCATTTGATAAAGTAGACCACAACATTTTACTCTCAAAACTCCATTCACTGGGTCTCCGAGGTTTGCTTCTTCAGTGGATTCAAACTTTCTCTTCAGGCCGAAGCAGCGGTTAAAGTGTGCAAAAGGTGCAGTTTTCATATGTGTTCTGTAACCTCAGGTGTTCCCCATGGCTCTGTTCTTGGTCCTATTTTCTTTCTACTTTTGTCAATTATCTTAAAATGATTTGTTTCTTCTCCGCTCTTTCAGTTTTGTCAGATGATCACACAATACTTCGTCCTTATTTTTTTAGGGAAAGTGATCATGATTTCTTCAGAATGATATTCACAATATTTAATTGGAACTAATTCTTAAATAAGTTGCCTCTCAATTTTTCTAAATGTCTGTTATGCATATGAACTAGATTCTAAGTCTCCTGATATTGTGACAAGTACACAATGGGGCGAGAGTGAACTGCTGAGTTAACAATTTCAAATTACTTTGTGTCACTTTAGTAGGGAAATCTTTCCTTTGACTCTCATATAGCTGCAATTCAATTAAGGTTTCCAAACTTTCTGGCTTCATCATCAGATCACAAAAAATATGTCTTCTAATGCACTGATTAACCGCTACAAAGCTCTCATCTTGCCCATATTATTTACTGTGCATGTGTTTGGGCACTCTCATCAATAAGCCATTTGGATAGATTGAGAGTGCAACGGAAAATTACACGTACTTATTTTTTAAGCAATCACCAAAGGCTGACGCTCGCCCACCTTACTTGAGTCAGACTTCTTGATTTGAATCTAGTCCGGCTCGAAGATGCTTTCAAAATCCAAGGCTTGTTCTGGGTTTAAGATTTTACATGATTGTGACCCGCTGCTTCTTTGATTCTTTGATTCAACATAGCAAATTGCAGAATACTAGGCTTTTGCCCATCTGCAAGAACTTCTTCTTTCGTCAATTCTATGGTTTATTTCACTTCCACGTCTCTGAATGAAATCCCATCTGATTTGGCGTGTTGTCAATCATCTTTATAACTTTAAATCGCTGTACATCACACTTTTTAGTTTGATAATGATGTTGATTGAAATAAGGGGTTTTTTTTTTGTACGTTTGTTTGGGGAAACCATTTTGATATAGACAGGGTAATTTTTGTTTTCTCAGTCAGTTTATCATGTTTAACTTTTTCACTGTGCCTGACATTTGCCTTGCCTATTCTTTTGGTTTCCTACACAATTTCTGAACTTGTTCTCTGTGCATGTAACATTTGTTTTGTTTTTCTTCCTTTGGATATGAGAACACTTTTGTGATCGGTTTTTGCAACCTTCTCTTATCCAGAATTACTTGCTGTTGCATTGTCAATTTTTGAATGTACTATATTTATTTTCTGTTATGTATTTTGCAAGTAATTCAAATAAATATTATATTATTATGATTATTCTTATGCATGACTTGCTTGAGAATCTGTTTTACATTTACACACTGTCATTTGTGAAAGAGATGCTCTATCCGGTTGTGTTGATGTATTGTTGATTTCCTCAGCAGGTTGTATTGTTAACTTCCTCATCTGGTTGTACTAATGGGGTAGCATTCCTCTTCTGGGCATGTTGCTGTGTGTGGTATTGTTTATGCTCTTTCCCTGTTTCCGTCTTTTTGCTTTATGGAGGTTGCTTTTGTTCCTTGTTCTCGAATCTTTCTCTTCAGTCGGAAATATTCTTTCCTCTCTTCTGGTGACAAGTCTTTGAAACGTTTTTTACCTTTGTTGTTACTTTCACTCAACTCCTCACCCTCTTTCTTTGCTTTTTCTTAGAGCGTGCCCATTTCTGGGGTTTGGTGCTTCTGCTCTTTTCTCGGTCTCTCTTTGATACTAATGTAGCTTTTCCTCGTTCTGGAATGATCCTTTTGCAAGTGGTTCTTTAATCTGGTACTGGTAGGCTGAGAGGTCATCATGTCCCTGACCATACATTGCACTTCTGCTAGTTCCACTTGCTTCGGCTACAGTCCATTTTTTTCTGTTTTGGCAAGTTCATTAGTTTGGGATCTGAGACTCCACTTAAAATTTTAACTTTGAGTAGTGACTTTATTTGACATTATTGTTCAGATGAATTATCTGCAATAAATAATCAAAATAAAAAGTTAACTTAATCTTACCTTTCAAGTGACCAGGCAATCCAGCCTTTATTGTGTTTAAATATGTCCCCTCCAAACAACATAAAGCATACAGTATGTTTTACCAGGTTATAATGGCTGAATTTCACGGACAGAATCGCACCTAGCAAGATTGGTCCAAGTCCGCGTAGCTGTCCAGCGCTTACATGGGGTGTGTGGTGTGTCTGTCCAAGAAATAAATCCACCAACTATAAAATAATTGTCATGAATCTTGTCAATTACACAGCAATAGCAGATCACATCAAGTTTTCTATCAAAACGAGAATGGAGTAATAATAAAAAACATTCCAGAATTGATTCACAAGTTTATGGATTCTAATACTGTCAGATCATGGATTTTCCATTACATAAAAGAATGACTTTTACTGTTATAGTTTATATTTTTTAAAAATACAGTATGTGCCTTTGTTCTGGAGAGGACATGCTGTTTAACAGAGGCATTAGGTTGGTGAAGTACTGGCCATCCATTACAATTTAGTGTGGAAATCATACCTCAGATTGAGACCTGAGTATATATAATCATTCCCCACACCCATAACAGTAATATCAAAATCCTAAATACTTTCATAAATAAAAAAAAAACTCAACAAACCTGTTCGGGAAGAGGGAACACACTTTCAATGGAAAATGAAGACACAAATGGCAAAGCTGTAAAATCAATGCAATCTATTCAATGATTTGTTGTAATGTCCATCACTATAAGCCATTCTGAAGTTCTCACTCTCAGATACTTTTCAATTTTATATCACTCTGGTAACCTCAATGTGTTCTGGAGAGGACACCAGCTTTAAATTAATTTAACAGAAAAAAAACCCTAGATTACAAGAATGTTCTTAACCCCCACATTATAGGTCAATTTTTGTCAATAAGTTTCATGGTCTTGTACACAGTCATACTTATTATGTACATATTCAACTTATCAATGAATTATACATGATGAGAATCCAAAATTCCATTAAAAAATGCCACAAATGGTTCAAAATTAACTAAATCATATTTGAAATGATACAAAAATGCAACTGTAGCTTGGTCTTGATACGTCCATCAAACAAAACAGGGTGAAATCCATTTTGCAAAAGTGTACACTTATATGAAAATACAAACCCATGTCCATAATTCCGAAAGTCGTTAACTTCAAAGATTTTTCAAAATTAATAATAATCTCCATCAAAATACAAAAAAAAAATGTGGAAAATGGTCCAACTCTTAAAGCATATTTGCACATTTTTTGAAGAGCTCCCCCAATTTGCAATTTGATATTTTTTGGCACAGTTACTTGGGTAATTTTCTAGGAAAACTATACCTTCGAACGAGAATTGCTAACAAAAAAATGCGTACTTTTCACAAAATAAGCGATTTTGTAATTAAAATTTGGATCCCCAGATTGGACTTAACGCATAGCTGGAACTGTTACGTTTTATGTCCGTCCATGATGGAATATAGTGCCACCGTCGAGAAAATAACCTCTAACTTTTCTTGCCCGAACTATTAAAAAAACCCCCGAATGGATGAAGCGTAGACACGTACATGGCGCTATTTCCCCTCCCGGCTATTTTCACATTGGAAGGCCCGTTTCCAGCAAGCGTTGAAAATTATATCGGGCTCCCCCCTATAATAATTATTCTAGTACAACAACAAATTGTCCATTCCTATCGTTTGTTGACACAGCGAACTTTTTCGAGCTTAACCATCACGGGTATAGTTTACTAAACTAGCCCAGTTTACCAATGCAAACCGTGTAAAAATCTCCAAATTTTTGAAAAATTGGGGGCGCCCTGCAAAATTGGTGGCTATATTGCTTTAATTGCCGATAGGAGGGGCAGTGTGCCAAATTCTCTTTTCTTCGAAAAATTTTGTTAATAGCATTGTTTGATAATTTTCACAAATGAATTGGATGCTTTATTATTTGGCATTGTAAAAAATGGCTATACAGCCAGATTTTTAGTGTAGGCAGTTACTTCAACTGGTAGCTTTTGCTAATGCTACACAGGGACTTTGCACACTGTAAAGGGGGGAATCCCCCTTTTAAATTTCAACAAATCATACACAAATGTGAGTCAAGAGAAATCTGACATTTTAAACAATTAACCTTACCTTAAATCAGTATAACACCAGAAGGACTTGGACTAAGTCCTGTATAAGTGGAAATTTTCGTTGTACATATATTGTCGTGATTTAAACAGTTTTTGGGCCAAATGTGGCGAGAATTTAATTTCACGTATTTGAGGCACCAATGCTCCAAATCTATTGTGAAAAAGTTATTCTCTCTCGAGTTTTTTATTTTCGCGTTTTATGTTCACTTGCGAAATTCGCGAAAAAAAAACCTCGCGAAAATTTCTACGTATACAGGTATACCCCCCGCTTGAACCGGTGACAACCCCCTGACATCTCGACCTTGAGGAACACCAGCTTTGCAATTTACAGAAAAAACACCTTAGGATTTACAAGAATGTTTCCTCCAGAAGGAGGAGTTTTTTTTATTGTTTTTTTTTCGACTTCAATCATAACAATACAATGCCATGACAATGAGAATCTCGTCACAGAAGGTTTTTAATCAGAAAAAAAGACAGAGATCACACAAGACAGACAAAAACGAACGCACAAAAAAACAAACGGACAAACAAAACAGACTCAACACACCACAAAACAAACAAAAAAAACAAAAAAAAAAAACACCAAGACACATGTCATGAATAACCACAACAAATAGACCAATGCAATACCAAATTAAAAAAAAAATCAATTTAAAAAAAAAAATTATTAAAATTTATATTAGAAAAAAAACCAAGGGGGAAGAAAAAAATAACCAAGGGTGAATAAAAAAATGAATAATTTAGAAATTAAATCTTCATCCATTCACAGGAAAATTTTTTTTGAAATGTTTACCGAATTTATCATTTTTTTTCAGGCAATCTATCTATACTGTATCTTAAATTTTAATGCTGAAACATTTTGAGGAAGGCCGTGAAACTGGGATATTTAGTTGAAATTTTGCATCTATAGATTGTAAATGTCAAATACTAAAATCATAAGGAGTTGGAAGCTACTTGAAGATCTTGAACCAAATAACTCCTCTAGGAACCACACGGATCGGATCAATACCAGCTAGGCATCCTTACAAAGAAGCGTCTCCTGAAATTGCTCCTCATCGTACTAATCTTTAACACCCAAAGCCAAATAGATGTCCTTTCCAAACAACACAAAGCATACAGTGTCTGGAATTATTCACGGAAGCATCTACATATAGCAATGCGATCGAGAATTGGTCGAAAGTCACTGCGTACGGCGACGCTTACATGGTCGGTGGGTGTGTGTGTGTACGGTCTGTCCAAGAAATAATCCACCAACTATAATAAATTGTCATGAAATCCTTGTCAAAAGCCTTCAATCATGGGAAATTACCATCAGATTGGATTATGTCTCATATCTCTCACCTTATATTCAAAAGGTAATCCTAGTTCTCCCAGCAACTACGGCCATTGCTCTAACACTATATAATACTGCAAAATTATGAACCATATCTTGACAGCCACATATGACCACTTAGACGCATTAAGCCATAAATTTAAATATTCTCCACATGGCCTTCCGGAAAAGAAGAGGGTGCGACACACAGCTTATCCTTACTACAAATGATTTAGCTGCATCCCTTGAAAAGAACAAACATGTTGATGCCGTCCTCCTTGACCGTGTTGACCTGTTCCACATACTCATTGAAGCATTATGGTATTTCAGGGAAAATCCATGAGTGGATTAAAACCTTTCTCACTTCACACAAACAATTTGTCATCTTAGATGGGAAGTTATCTTCAACAGCTGATGTCAATTCCAGTGTGCCTTAGGGTACAGTTATTGGACCCCTGTGTTTTCTAATCAATAACATGCCTGAAGTCTGAAATACTAAAACCCGTCTGTTTGTGAATGATTCTCTCATCTACAGAGAAAGAAATAACCCGACTGAAAGATATGAGAAACTGAAATCCTGAAAATTTTAGCTCTGTACCTCTTTTCGTTTTCAGGCTAGAACAATTTTAAATTTGAGGGGTCACCTCAAAAACATGTACCGGTGTGAAATTCAATATTCAGAGGGCCATAAGTAAAGAACCACACCCTCAGATCCCTCAAACTTGGAATTCTGGATTACCTTTTGCTGCAAATTGCAAATATGTGATCAGAAAAATGCACCTTGCTCCAATTTAAAGTTACAGGGGATCAAAAATGGCTCAAACCACTCAGGCCATACTTTGGGGGCCATAAGTCAAAAAGTAAAAGTGATATAACTTCCAAATTTTGGCTGCTGAAAGCTAATCTTGAATACTTCCCTTGTGTACAACCATACTTATATCAGCTTTATTGGAAGAGTATAGCTGTCGAAAAAAGCAAAAAGTCCAATTTAACCTTGACTTGGCCCCCTAAAAATCAATGTCAGACATTCTGCACCAAATTCTGCTTGAAATATGGTTAAGAGGGCCCCCTGCTGAAGTTGTGTGCAAAGTTTCAACATGGTGTCTGCCTTATGTAGGTAAACAGGCTTCAAAAAATCTAAATTTTCAACTAATATCAGACAAAATTCCCATAGACTAGACGAGATTCTGAAAAAGATGCTTAATTAAAGAAGTACATGCATTTTTTAGTAGAAGCGTTTCAAACAACTTTTCTAGATTTTTTGTGCTGATTACGAAAATGCCGGTTGCTTTGCTGAATTTTGAGTGCAACGGGGTCAAAATGTAAAAAAATCAAAATGGCCGCCAAATGCAACATATTTCATATTTATTTTTTTGTAATTAATGTATTTCTACTTTTAAAAGTTATCCGACTTACTTCTATATACCGTCCCTTGATGCTGAGCATATTTTCAACAACTTACCAGCATAAGTTCTTTCCCAATGAGCCGAAATTGTCGAAAATTCAAAATGGCCGCCAAAATACTGACGTATTAAAATGAAAAATATATACTTCCTCAAATGTGAATTTTTTATTCAAAATTTATTTTATAAAGAAAGGACAGGTACATGGAGTACTGTATCCAGTGAAAGGAAGACTACTTGAGGCGATTCACATCTAAATGCCATGACATTCTATTTCTAGGTGTCTTAGAATAAGAAAGTGTCATACTATGATATGCTTTGTTAAATTTTGTGTATAGTCACTTTGTCCGGGTCTAGCTATAGGTCATACTTTTATGTATGCAAAATATAAATTGTAGACTAGAATGTTTGGACCTTCGAAATGACTTGCAAGATATTTGGAAAGGCCTAACAGCATATCATCCAATATATTCCGTAGGAAGTGAAGGGAATCGTCAGAGGAGTAAATGAATAAAATGATAGTTACCTTTCCCATTATTAATGATTGGTCCAAAACGATCATGTAGAGTTCAGTCAGATTGTTCTTACAACACTTTCCAAAAAAATGAGATTGGCATGCCTAAATTTCAGTATATCACATATATTATGGTCTTACCTTTCTATTAAACGAAATATTTGGGATCTTTAAAGGTGCAACAAGAGATTTCACATATCAGGTGTACCTTAAAGAATCGAACGTACTGATTTTTGCCCTGATGTAAAGCTTTCCATAAAAAATATCCTCCCGAAAGGGTTAAGCTGAGAAATGTTTCTTTGGTACAAAAATTGTGAAATTTCTAATTTCGTATAGGAGCATATACGAAATTCAGCCTATGTTTTACATTGAAATATAAGCAAATCAAAATCACTTGTTCTCTCTTTTAAGCCATTTCTGTAGCCAAATACAATGTAAGAAATCTATTTAGTGTCTTATCTATATGAAATTACTATTATGAC
>JAMKCH010043864.1:0-22788 GCA_023653785.1 Ophioderma brevispina | reverse complement strand
GTGATTCGCACACTGTTGATGAAGTGACATTTTTGGATTATATTTGAGGCTGTATGTAGTATTCATTCTTCCCGATATTTGGAAGATCAGATTATTTCAAAATTGCTCTAGATAAGATTGATGAAGGTACCGTCGGCTGTTCTTTAAATGATCATTTTTGTGCCATCTGAGGCAAAGTTAGACCCCAAGAAGTTGTATCGACCTTGGTTGCACAAATGACGTCACCTCCAGGTGTTCCAGTATACTTAGATGATAAAGCTTCATTTTAAAGGATAAAGTTTTATGAGGCTGTTATTTTATCCTTGGAACGTTACAATAGACAATAGGCTCAGATGGTTGCAATAAACAGATTAATAATTTAATTCTTCCAACAAACACATGCTCTGTATAATACATAAGATTGAACACCAATGTGTACAGATGTAACAGGAGAATTGAAACTTTAAATCACATTTTTTGTTGAGTGTGAAGCGGTTCAAACACTTTTTGGATGCGTTTCTTAATATTCTGGAATATTTGTTCCAAAATCTGTCTACCCGTCATGAAAGCTTTTGGCATTATTTTGAATGAGCGGAAATGATAATTGGAAATTGAAAAACCAGCTCCCTTGATTGGAAGAAGGATTTTATATTGTCGTTGTAGGGGTGACCCCTCGTTCGATTCAGACAGGCTTTGTAAATAATTCTGGTTGTCAATACTAAAATCTTCAGAGGAATTAATGCTAGGCACCAATGAAAAGTTGGAAGTTTCAATTATGAATATGGGCCTATAGTGAGCATGATTATGTAAATATAAACATAACCTTTTTGTGTTGTATGTTTATCGCAAATTATTGATCTGTAAACCTCTACGTATCTTAACCCCCTTTTTGTCATTAGTTGTTGTTGAATAGTTTTTTGTAGTGGAAAAAAAACCTAAGGTGAATAAAAGGCCAGCCTGTTTTTACAGGTTTCTGGTACAAACAAAAAAATCAGGTATATCTTTGCGTACGTAGCTTGTAATGAGTGCGGAATGACGGCTTTCAATCCTTTCATAACGATGTTGTTTTCCCCAATAACCAATTCATCTCGAAATGAGGACAAATGAGCCTTAGTTCTTTGCTATGGTAGACTACGTGGCTGTTGGGGCCCACCATGTTTGATGGTTTCCATTAGCTTCTGCAGAACTGGGTCATCGTTGTTGCAGTTATCAAGCTGTTCTTCTTGCCTGGAAGCTGATATAGGCAGGACGGTCATAACCTCAAACTTGTCACTTTCATCGCGACTTTGCTCAGTTCACTGCGAGGGGCTCTCGACAGGGTATCTGCGACAAATACCTCTGCTCCTTTCTTGTAGACTACAGTGAGGTTACATTTCTGAAGCTGCCGGATCATTTCGCTGCAGTCGAGCAGGTACTGAATGCATAGGCTTGTGTCATATCGTCACAATGGGCTTGTGGTCTTTTTCCACTAATATTATGTTTACCGTAGATGTATCCGTAGAATTTGTGGCATGCGAACACTATGGCAAGAGGTCCTTTTCGATTTGATCATAGTTCTAGCTCACAAGGGTTCATGGTACGCGAGCTATGCAATTGTGTTCCTCTTTCTGAATTTACATCCGCTCTCCGAGGACCGAATTGGATCATCACATGGTGAGGGTGACGGTCTCTGTTCAAGTCGTAGTAAATCTCAACATGGGGGCATTACTAATCATGTGTTTTTCAAACGCTCAAAGGCCTGCTGGTGTGTGTTCAAGCCAAAGCCAGTGTGTGCTTTCCCGTGTAAATCACGAAGCGGGTGCTGCAAATCTCGCTTTTTTGATA
Source organism: Ophioderma brevispina (assembly GCA_023653785.1). NCBI lineage: Eukaryota > Metazoa > Echinodermata > Ophiuroidea > Amphilepidida > Ophiodermatidae > Ophioderma > Ophioderma brevispina. The sequence continues at coordinate 20,985 of JAMKCH010043864.1, read as the reverse complement.
TTTTGGGATAAATTTGACAAGACATCATACCCAAAATGCTTTGAAGAGCTGCAAACATTGTCTGGTGGGGGCATTTCATTGATAGCCTTCACTTTATCTGGGTCTGGCCTGAAGATCCTTGCTTGTGAAATATGGCCACATAATTGACTTCATCTCTTGAAATTTGCAACTTTTGCGGATTGAGTTTGAGTTCACCTCACGAGCACGGTTCAACACTTTACGGAGATTTTTTCATCATGTTCTTGTTGGTCGCGTCCACCAATGATGATATCGTCAACAATGAGGGAACAGGCATGTCCCACAAACAAATGTTCCATAGCTCGTTGGAATACATCAGACGCAGAACAATTCCATACGGCATACGTCGGACCGGTAATCTACCGTACGTGTGCTAACTTGTCATGAGTGAATGAGACTGGTGGTCTAAAGGTTTTGCCAAAAGGAGCTCTTGGCATCAAGTACCGTAAACAACAGTGGCTCCTTGCTTTTGATGCGACCTCCTCTACAGTTTTTCATTGATGGGTGGGGACGCTTCAGTGCCTTGTTGAGGTCCGCTGGATCAATACAAAGCCGATGGTACCTTCTTTCTTTTTGAGTTGCCACCAACTAGGACGAAATCCACTCAGTTGGTGTGGCTGTGGGAGCAATGACGCCTAATGCTGTCATTCTATCAAGTTCTGCTTTAATCTTGTTCTCCATAGCGGCTGGATCCTGGCGTGTTGGACGGATCACTGGAATGACGGTGTCATCTAAAGTCATTATGTTAATCAACAGGAGCGTCCAATGTATTCATCAAAAGATCTGGGTACATCTATCATGCCTCTATATTAGAAGTTTGTAACTTCAGACACATAGGTCCTAGGTGGATCAGTCAAGCTTTAATTAACACACCGACTAACTAGGTTGTTTCACGGTCGAAATCAACATATGAAATTGCAGTATCATGGTAATATTACTGAACAGAGTAGCTATCCCATGGTAGAGACTGATGCACCACCAAAGGCTAGTAGACTAGTTTGTTTGTGTGCGGTCCCAACGGCCTCCTTGGTGCCGATGCGTTTAAAAGATCACGCATTGATACGTTGCATTTGGCGCCGGTGTCCCATTTCGTCTTATATTTGTGTACCGTTTAGGTTGAACCATCAGCAAAATCTCATTCTTGAGATCCACGAATGATGGGATAATCCATAATGTAAACGTCCTGTGGTGCAATTCCTCTGGGGGAATATAGTGTGCTGATGCAGAGTGGTACAACTACATCATCTACGGAATGTACCTTAGTGTTTGGCTCGCTGTGTGCTTCTGCAGAACTTTGCAAAGTGGTTCATCTTAAATGACACGCGTATCATTCGTTTGGCGGCGTGTTTTCTTCCGCAATTATCACACTTGATAAGGTATCCATCTTAACAGTGTTTCTTTCTGTGTGTATGTACCTGTACCTTCTGCTAGCTTCTGCCACTTTTGCATGCTTGCTTGATGGCGGCAAGCGTTGTGACCGTCTTGTACCTGTAGTAGGCGGGAACTGATTGGCGGCTAGCTCCATACTCTGCGCAGTCGCTGGCCTTCTGTCAAGTCGATGCTTCTCCTCTGGCGTTGCCAGTAGATTCTTCTGAATGCGCTGATCGTTGATCCCGCAAACTATTCTTTCACGAAGCATTTTCGTTAAGATAAGTTCCAACTTACAACCTTTTGCAAAATTTCTTAAACACACTATCAGTGATTCACCCGAAAGATTTTAAATACTTGAAATTTGCAGATATAGCTTATAATTGAAGTACAGTCTGTAGAATCTCATAGTATTGTTGCAACTGAAACTTCACAGAAAAGGAAGAAAACAGCAGTGCTCTCCAGATATGAATCTCCATTCCATTACGTTTTGTAGTAAGTTTCCGAACGACAGGAATGACTAAATGTATGATTTTGTCCTTATTAGGTTGCCTCGTCGTAGCACTTGTTATGATTATGTTTAGATATCGATAGGTGTTACAGAAGTGCAAAATCTGACTTTTGAGATGATTTTTTCGATTTTCTGATTTAGCAAATCACTGATAGTGCCTATTAATGAAGCAACAAATTCATAGATGACTCTCCCGATTGCCTATTTCTCGGTTGAACTTGAATCTTGCAACAAATTGGGGCACGTCACAGGTGTGAATGTTTCTTTAGAAGGGCTATCAACTCCTCGTAATGTCGCTTCGTTAGGCTTTCAGGAGCTACCAGCTAGACAATAAGCTTATAGGTTTCATGTCCGACTACCTATTTAGGATTGCTCTCTCTTACGATCAAGGTCGTTATTGCATTTGGCTGTGAACTCTCTGCGGTACTTGTCCCATGATCGCGTTTTTTGCATGAAACTCCGAAATGCGGCCGACCTTTTCATATGTAAACTATTACTACTCCAGAATATTGACGACAGGTTATTCAAATCCCAATCTGATACCCATGAAGAGTTAACGATGTAACAGAATAGTCGTGATATGTGGTTTACGTAATGTTATCTGTGTTGGGTTAAATTTGTGTGTACAGGGAGACGACCATTTTGACGTCTTCTTTTTCAAAACATTCATGAACTCTAGAGGGCGTACATCACCAATTATCGTCCAGGGCAGGCGTTGGCGGTTACGCCTCATTCTGATAGCAACTCGCCAAAAATGTCAAATGACATTACAGCAATACAGAGTGCACACCACAAACTACTTTTGGGTGCTTGATGTTGGCCGGTCATCGGGTTGTTCCCATGACCCACATACGAACCTACGTTCCTCGTTCGTTATTCAGGCAAAAAAAATCAGAAATAACCTTCATGGAGTTGATTCTCAACTCCCAAGGTTTGGAATAAGAAAATATTCCTTAACACATATAAAAAATATTCGATTTTTCGTCAAGATTCGTTTTTCCGTGTTAAACCAATGGCGACGTCTAAATTGAATTTCTTGCCGCCCTCGCCCTGAGTCAGGGGGTGTCTGACAGGCTGGCAACTGATTTGACGCAAATGTACGCATCAACACCGATGGGCACAGGTTCGAATCCAACATTAACCTCTTAAATAAAAGTAATTCCATTAAATGTTTTTTTAATAGTAACTAGAAACATTAATCTTAGTCCAAGGTGTAAATTTCGCGTGTCAATATACGTAAAGGTTTGAAACCACCTCATACCATACTGTAAAAGTCATTGCGGCGGCAGCTGACTCAGATAAGCAGATGAATGTAAAGGCAACATCGCCTTGGTCTACTTTCAAAGTCTCTTTATAAGATTTCATGGAATTTTCGAATTGTTCGTGGCATATCTGTAACGTACAATCCCAACACTAAACGCTGTTTAGGCTATCAGAAGAATAACCTGCACACGTGAGTACCGTTTATCTCATCTAAATGCGAGGTTATAAGGTCATTGAATCACGATTCCGAGAAACCATTTCCTATATCCCTTACGTCCCTAAAGAAAAATGACAACCAACCTGACAATCATCGCAAAAGGAGGGGTATGTTATTTCCTTGTTAAGGTATTTTCCCCCCCCTAAAACAGCCAGGGTCGGCCTCCCGGATTTTTGAAAAGTGCAAAAATTGCAGTTATGGGACGTTAGGGACAAAAGTGTACTAATGCCTCGGCTTTTATTGGGCAACTGCGGTAATAATTCTGAAATTTTTGTTGTGCATGGCAATCAATATATTACGACGACTACTTACGTTGAATCTATTCAGTTATATTTGTTATTATTCACCTGATTTACTTAATTAATGACATCCTTAAAGGAGTTAAACCTGTCGTCAGTGCACAAGCACAGCTTTCCAGAGAGGCCCTCGATACAAAACAAAACCTTAATTCAAAATATCTTACAGTAAAGCAAAATCCCATTGTCCCGGACCATTGTCCTATTGAATATCCTGCCTGCATTTTTATACATCGTGTGACTGACTGGAGTTTATATGTTTATCAATATATGGATACATACTACATGAACAGAAATACTTCCTTATGCACAGAGATGACGTCAGCGTTAATTGTAGAATTATGTTAAGAAATTGCTAACTCGATCAGTCCAGTATAAGTAATGAAGCCTACCAGAATGATGCGCACTTTGCTTAGTATAGGATAGAAACGTGTGTAAACTATATAAACCCACAATGCGACATGTCCCCGGAAATGTGTTTCCGATACAAAACGAGAGGAAGATAATTCTAAACTCTATAGGGTCAAGTTACTAAAGGAAATATGTCACGATTTTTGTCAAGCTCAGTTTGACTTACATTCATTAAATATATGTACCTACATCACAATTCCCGAAAAATAATACAACGTATGTAAAATTAACAAATAGAGGCATTTTAATTTTTTTGCTTTTTTACATACGAAGACAACGGCGCGGTTTGTCGCCACGGTTCATTGATCAAGCGAGCCCAATTTTGCTCTCTCGTGACGGACGTCAAAGTGATGACCAACAACATTCGTGTTGACTCGAATTGTTATTGCTGACACTGTAATATTGATGGATTAAGAAAGTAATAATAAAATTAAAAAATAAGTTACAGAATGCCATATTTTGTTTCATTTCGTTGTGTTTTAATTATTATAAGTGGCAACACTGCGAGATGATGGTCACAACGGCGTTAATTATGGATGGTCATCACATTGACGTCACCATTTGCCTGCGATGTGGTTTGCGGAATCGTTTTCGAGTAGCTATTGGGCGGCAAAATTAAAAGGGCCAAATACTCAACAAATGTGGACGATTTTCAACTTATTTTGATTATATGTAAATTTCTACGTACTTAAGCTTTCATCCATACCCAAATTTTCCAAATATTCAAATCTTGACATAGTTCCTTTAAAGGATATCTGTGAATGAAACAAAATTTAGACATAAAATGACATCTTCTTCAAGTCGTTTCTAATATTATAAAAACATTTCTGGCGTGCTTTTGGTACAGAGTTTGAAAAGACATAACCAGAGCATTGTATTTTGAAAAAATGTACACACCCTTGTTAGGTGATAGGAAAGCAACGTGTAAGAGGTGTGTCATAACAGTCTTAATTCACCTTGCACCTGGCATGCTTTAGGCACGATTTTAAAAGGATACTTGCCAGCGTGTTGTATTGTTTGAAAGGCAATGTTGCTTATGCCAGGTGGAAGATGAATTAAGACTGTGATGTCATCACAGTCGTAATCTACCCAAAGCATGCCAGGTCAATGTCATCACAGGTCTTTTCTACTTCCATTAGCAGGTTTTGGGACATATTGAAAATAATACGTGCCAGCGCGGTGTCCTTGACATCTGCATACCATTGCTATTGTTGGAAAGGGAATGTGCTTACGCCAGGTGGAAGGTGGATTAAGATGGATCTCATGTATGGAACTAGCACTAGAGTAGAAGTGTTTTGTCTTTCAAAGCAATGTGCTTATGCCAGGTCTAAGGTGGATTAAGATGCCATTGTTACGATAGCAACTTTAACCATTTTTACAAAAGCTTATGTCACCATTTGATGTAGAAATTATGTTCTTAGAGATGACAGTTTTGTTTTGATGGGGACACCCCTAGGTTTAATGGCATTTAAATTTTGCTGCGTCATTTTAGTCACGATTTCAATGTGTAAGCGGAACTGTCGCTACCGATTTCAAGCAACCCTGTTGCAAAGTTGAAGTCTCACGATTGTGGAAATGTGTACACTGTGACATGGGGTATCGTTCAGTAGTATTGTGTTGCAACACCATTACTAGGGAATAATTACGCGACGTACCGTAATCACCCCTGGTGCCGGGGATCAATAATGATGAGATATGGTTTAAGGCTTGGCGCGTTCCAAAGCGTATTTGGGTGAAAAATGTGATGATGTCATCTGTGATTTTGGGTCAGAACTTCGCCAGGATGTACTACTGTCATTAGGTTGGCAAACAGTTTTCCATGAAGTACCAATCATAGTCGTCCTCATTGGCAGGCAACACACAATAGCAAACATGACCCATATACTACTGTGAGTTAGTTTTGAAGTCACAGGTGTATTGTTGTAATTCGAGCTTTATAACCAGTTGACAACATAGTTATTAATTGTACTGGGATGTTTTCATAAATGTGGCACTATTGTAACATAATAGCAGGTGCAACTCTTGTTGTCCTCTTTCATTTTTTGTCAATATCGGAAGGCCCTGCAGATGGCATTTCTTTTCAAGAGTTAACTCTTTTTAAGTAAAGGTATTGACATGTTAGGTAACCACTGATTCCGGTCAATCAAATCTTCGACGACCTTAGTTTCGAATACGCAGATGGATTTTTTTTTTTCAAGAGTATAACTCTTTGTAAGTAAAGTATTGACATGTTACTGTAAACCACGGATTCCGGTCCATCAAATCTTCGATGACCTTAGTTTCGAATACGCATTTATATACTCTAGACATTTGTGTTGTCAATACCTCACTTAGTAATATTTAAGAAAGAGACTTTAAACTCAGGAACTGGCAACCATACATGACATTGTTATCACGGACCTCTACACCTGGATAGCGGCCTTGCGCACAGTTGAATGGTCCGCCGAGTGAAACACTAGGAAGTTGGTTTTTGACACTATCAATTGGCGGAAACAATGCATCCACTGCTGATGGCACATATTCACAACAGATGTTCTATTGTTTTTGGACAAGGTGTAATGCATTGTTTCCCGCCGTATTGTATAGGTCAAAACCAACTTCCTGATGTTTTTATCGGCGACTATACCCGCTAGCCATGTGTAGAGGTTGTGATTTGTTATGGTTATCAAATGTCACGTGTTTTGTGCAGTGGCGTAAATTTCTTTTTGGACTTGGGGGATGGGGCTGATGAAAATTTTATGAATGAAACGGGGTTTGCTGAAAGTAATCCATTGTATCAAAACTAATTTTGCAATTTAGAAGTTAAAATCGTTAAATTGTATTTTTTGACTAGAACACCATGCGCGCAAAGCGCGCGAAATTTACATTTAAACTATTTGGTAAATATGAGGTATTTTGGTCAAAAACCAATTAAACGGGAATACATGGTGGGGGGGGGGGGGTGGAATCGTATTGACCACCCCCTCATCACAATATTGGAGGGGGATATATCCCCCGGGATTTACGCCTATGCTTTTGTGCCATTGACTACTTCTAGCCCATAATGAGTCACGCAGCCCCCGGACCCCTCCCCATCATTTGAGGAAGGGCACCCTCAGGGTGAAGCTTACAAATTAATTTAATTAAGGGGCATTATGTGATTTTCAAATATCACTTGAGAAAGGGTCTGACAAAAAGGGCAATATTTGATTTCCAAATATTTTTCTGATTTAAAAAAAATTATTGGAATGTTTAATTTTTTTTCCACATCATGTGAGGAAAATCGCCCTCAAAGGTTAAACTGACAAATTGCAGCTTAAACGGGCATTAGGTGCTTTAAAAAAAAAGTTGAAAAAAAATTCATTGATTTTTTTTATGGGAATTATTTCCAACATTTGATTAAGGTGCTTGTTCCGATTTATTATATTGTGTTATCTACTTGATTCGAGAGCCTGGCACTTACACCCCATCAAAGTACCGTGCCCAAACAAACTTGCGGTTTTGATGGTAGAAGCAATAATGCCAATATTGCATAAGCCATATTCATACTTGTGCTAATTTGCCTAAAATGGCGGTTTTTTTTTTTATGATTCTTGTGAATGAAATACGATTGTGAGGGCTCAATGTCAGGGCGACAATGAGAAAAATACGGCCTTTCCTGTATCAAAATCGATACTACTTACGGGTAATTCAGGGGGAACCCAAGACGATCGGAACACGCACCTTGAAGCGGCGTCGTCGAGTGCCAATTGTTGTAAACACGTATTTCCACGGAATTGAAATCGCAATCTCATCATAGTGCGCAGTTCACTCTCCATAGAAAAAGTTTTACACAATTTGGCACTCGCAGTGGTGTTAGGAGCCGCCAGCAAGGTTAAAAGATTTATATTTTTGGATGGAAATGGTATTGTCGCATCACTTTTTTTTTTGTGAGTTACAGATGGAGGTCATCATATGAGCTATGTTTCTATTTGTGGTGGAGTTATTGGGGAGTTTATCAATTGATTCTTAGAGTTATTTTGTGAGTTATGGGTAATCGATGAGTTATGTTTTAGAGTATTTGAGAGTTGATGTTTGTAAGTTTATGGTTCGCGTTCATCGATGAGTTTACTTTTGCATTATTTTTGCATGGGTTAGGATGTAATTCATCGACGAGTTATGTTCAGAGTCTTAAGAGTTATTTTTTGTGAGTTATGGAGTTCTCGATAGAGTTATGTTTGAAAGTTACATTTTGGTTGGATATGGATGGATATCATTGACCGAGTTGTTTTTTGAGTATTGGTTATTTTGGTGAGTACGGGAGTTTCATCAATGAGTTATGATTTAGAGTAGGCGTTCATCAATGAATTAGATTGAAGTAAATAAACTAAGGAACAGAAAATGGGATCTGATCCAGTAAAGAGTAATGTGTGAAAATAATATAAAATTATTGAATGACAATTATAAACTAAACAGAGAGTAAAGAAGCGGGATTCGAACCGGCGACTCTGTATTGCGGAGAACAGTGCTCTACCAACTGAGCTAAAAGAGGGCATAAAGAGGGATAGTGGACTCTAAAAAGGGGGAAAGAAGAGAACAAAAAGGAGGAAGAAAGGGGGAAAGAGAGATGTCGCGCATTGACCTGGTTCAATCCCCCGTTTGGTATGCCAAAGTTTGATATGAGTTTTTTCCTCCTGTTTGATTCATTTGTGGTAGCATGGTTTTATGGAATTAGTTACTTAAAAGCCTAACTAGGCTAATTTTTCATTTTTTTTTTCAGTGTCCTCAAAAATCATGCCAAAAATTGTCACTTGAACTTAGTGCCAGAAAGACGGAGCAAACCGTCCAAATCCATTTGTAGTCCCTTCCCCTGTACCCCGCTAACTTAGGTTGTAATCATATACAAACATAGCTAACACAGCATCAACTATCACTTTTCATTGGCGATTTGAGCTTGTTTCTGCTGAGTTTATGTAGCACTAATTAAACCTGGAATTGTTTCAGTGGAAAAAGTATGTGTTGCTTTTAATTAGTATCCGTATTTGCCTTTTGTAACCCTATTAGGATTAGGTTGTTAGCCATTATTGGTGATGACTCGTAATAGTCGGTATCAGGCAACTGATTGTATTTTGCCCTGTTTGCCTTGTTATTGATTGAGTGTTTAATTACAAGTCAAAATTTCACAAAGTAACCATTACCTTATCTGCAAAACATACTCTATATTTAGGTGATCTTGTAGTGGAAACATACGGCCAATCAGCCTTTTTCCTCTGCCAAATTAGCGCTAAAATACAAGTGCTCAGTAGAAGCATGCTGCAGCGAACATCTTTTTGTACATGATATTACACGGCACAGGAGCATGCACGCTCAACGTACAACTTTATTTGCACGCGACATGTGTAAGGAGCTTGACCGCTTGATCTCAAAATCACATGAAAATTTAGGTTTCACGTTCATGATGAATTCATTCGATAGAGCATATAAAAGACCAAACCGCGCCTTAAAACAACACACAGGCCATGCATGCCTATTAGAGAAATATATTATTCATTATGCACACAATATAATACCCATTGAATCAAATGTTTGTACTGAGCCGTATACAATTCCCTAGAGCACATCAAAAATACTTTCATTATTACGATATAATTCAAAATAATGTTTGATTATTTTGATTCTGAACGAGAGCATTTATAGTGTGGGATGGTGTGTCATTTGTTGGCGTTTTTGCTACAACATTGGGAATTTGGTCTTAAAATGTCAGATTAATGGTCACAGGAATCCAAATCAAATTGTTACCATTTTTTTTATCCCTTCCGTTTGGCGGCCATCTGGATTTCAAATGTCCGCCATTTTCAACATATTTTGCTCTATATTGGGACTTCTGAGCAACATAAAAAGGTTCAAATTGGTGGCAAACAGGTTTTTGATGTCACGCAAACACAAAGATCACAGTCAGAAAATCGCAGATGTTTCCTTTCAGGCGGACATCGCGATTGCAAACGGGCTTGCATTTTCAACATATTTTGACTCGATATCTGGAACTTAGGAGCAAATAGAAGGACCAGTTGGCGGCAATACCCGTGGTTTGTGAGTGTCAGGAACACCAAAGATTACATCCCGAAAAGTCACAGATTGTTTCCTTCCGGCTGACCATCTGAATTAAAAATGGCCGTCATTTTCAACTATATACTCGCCCACTATTTGGACTTCTGAGCAACATAAAGGCTCCGTTGGTGCCAATACCATGTTTTGTGATGTCAAGGAAAACACTATTACATTCAGACAGTCGTATTGTTTCACTTTCAGGTGGCCATCTTGAATTTAAAAAAGGGTGGCCGAGCGGTCTAAGGCGCTGAACGGTCGGCGAGGTATATACGAGACCCAACGACGGCCTGAAAGTACCGGTTGCTTGGTCATACTCAAATAGTTCGTATAAGGTCGGAAATGTCAATGATAATTGCATAAGTGTGATTATGGAATTCTCCTCGCCCACCCATTGCTAGAAATGTTGCATGTTATGCATTGGGTACCGGGCGCCTTATGGTTAGGATAGTCATGTAAAGCTATTGGTCCCGTGTGTCAGAGGGGTCAATTCTGAGCACGTAAAAAGTTGCTGACCTCATCGAAAAGAGTAAGGATCATCCCGGTCTGTTACCTGCACTCAACACTCTAGGTACCAGAGTTCCTCCAACTCGCACTGGGGCCAGCGTGGAAGGGTAGGCATTAATCCAACACGGTAACATGTTGAGTCTTTCGTCCTGCAGTGACTGCACATAGCGATTATGAATTGGATGACCTTCGCCCAATAATTGACTCGGAGCAACAATAAGATCCCCCCCCATTTGGGTGGTAATAACCCATGTTTATGATTTCTTGATATATTTGATGTTGTGGCAGAGTTGTCACCGTGAAAAGACAAAGGCTAAGGGACCAACCCAACAGAAAAGGGTGCTGCAGATTTCAGTATGTAAATTAGATTTTCGGTATTAGAGCACGTGTGGCGCAGCGGATAAGCGCAGTACTCATGATCATAAAAATCATTGCAAATCGTAAGTTCGAGCCCCGCTGTAGTCCACGTGTTTGTGTCCCTGGGCAAGAAGATACTTAATCTCAATGCCTCGTTTACCCAAGGAATCTGGTGACTGTTATTGGGAATATTACAATCTAAGTGCCTATAGGAAATGTGGCGCTTGGCCAGCTGCCAGCCTAGATGAAGCGAAATGATGGTGATGATTTCCCTGATGGGCATCGTAATATAATAGGCCTGGCGCTTGAACTCTTGGAAAAGGCGCTATACAAATGTCGTAATCAATTTTATTATAATTATTACTATTTGCTAAATACAAGCTGAATTGTTTCCAAGTAGCACCAGGGTTAAAGCCCCGGATTTGAAGTCTGTGCTTCCTGAGTCGACATTGGTCTCTACCCAATTCCATATGATTGTTGGCTGGTCCCTAAAGCCACTGGAAGTCCAACCTGATATGACAAAGATGCCTGGACAACTTTGTTAACGATGCTGCTTTCATCATCAGTATATACAACGTCCAGACACTATCAACAACAGCCACGAAAGAAGAACTTGTACATGAATCGCAGCTGTATGATATTGATGTCATCTGCATTACCGCAAACCGCTACAGGAGAATATCCATTGCTATGCACTTATTACATCCGCCGCCTGGAAAATAATAAAAGTGTCAGCTACAGGAGTTTATGGTGTTTTCTTTTCTCTCACCCAAAGCTCTCAGTCACGTTCCATCCTTTCAACTGTAATGACGCGTCCTGAGCTTACAGCCGTGGGTAATCCTGAAACAACAGTCATTTGCTGCTTACATCCATGGGGGTAGGACACACCTCTCGTTTGGGCATTGGGGATTTTCAAACGGTGATTTGGAACTGTTAAGTGCATTTACTAAGGGGGGGGGGTTGGCAGGTCTCTGCTCAGTGCCTTTACAAAACCAACTTTTAAACTTCATCATGTCAAAAGATCTTAGTAAATCAGACAATTTAAGAAAAAAATTATTAAAGTCAAAATCCGTCGAGGTAAGTGGGATTAACCGCGCTGCAAAATAGTGTAAATTTCCAAAATAACGGTCATTTAAAGATTTAAAGATTCGTTGACCAGGCCTGTCTTTAGTCCAGTCTGTGACTGTGTGTAACCGTTCGATATGCGTAAGAGCGCCCTCCTACGGTACGTCTTTGAAAAAGACACACCCGTAAGTTGATGACGTTTTTGAATTCGCTGTTGCTGTTAGGTTGGCATGTCCTCCCCCCGGCTACCATCCGATGAACTGTCTTCCCCTTTTAATTTTCTAATTCGCTTTTCTCAAACGAAATACTTATTGTTCTAACACGCGCAGCGTTACACCTGAAAGGAAACATATATCAAACCTGAAACCAAACTCTGGGGAACACGCTCGTCTGTGGCGGCTGCGGACATCGTGCAAAACGTAACATGAAACCTTTACGATTACAATTTAAAGTTACCACATACCTTTTCCACACCTTACAAAACTTCCAACAAACTCTTACAAACCTCCGTAAACATAGCTTTAAAACTCTTATGCATCATTTAAGCAAGACCTGGGCGACCTCTCTGGTTAGAAGGAATACCGTGGTTAGCTGACAAGCTACCCTTGATCTATAGTCAACCGTTTATCCCAGAGAAGATGTCTCTGGTTATCCATAAACCTAAGTTCCAGCCAACACTGCATTTATCTCTGTAAACAGAAGGAACAGATTTTGTAAAACAAAAATAAATAGATTTATTTTTAAACTGTCCCCCCACAGCTCGAGAAGACAGCAGTCAATGAGCACCTACTTCCCAATCTCATACCCACGCCGCCTTTTGCCTCTAGGCCAAATGCTGTGTATCTGCTAGGATAAAAATGTCATTATTTGCATATCGCTTTGCTCAAACTAAATAAATTATTTTCTACAAAGCGCATTCGTACACCTGAAAAGACAACCTATATCAAACACTGCACCAAACATCTGGGGAACTCCGCTCGTCTGTGACGGCGGCGGACATCCCCGCCATGTTTTCCCCACCTCCAGTTTAAAAGAAGGCACACCATAGTTGCTTTGACAACTATAACTATTATAACCAGCCAGAAGCCCCTTATATGAACCAAACTTGACATCAGGCCAATGTTTCCAAATCTTGTATAATATTTTAAATTCGTCAAAGCAATCCATGTAACAATTATCTCACATCAAGATGTTTATTGAAATATCCTAATTGATCCACTGCTGGCCGCAATAGCATAACATAATATTGTTCTGGATAATCTATAAATAAAGCAGATAACACTAATCCAGCCAACCACCAAAAGCAGTGTAATCTCCTCTACATGATCATATACCAGGTACTTATACAGCTCCTGCAGTGAAGGAACCCCTTACTCTAAAGCTATGGACAATATGTCAGCCTAAACAATTTCTGCATGTAGCAATGAGAAATATAGTAGCTCTGCAAAACACAAAACAGGACAGGACGCTTAAAAGTCCTTAGCACACAGCCCCTAATATCCCCAACAATAAGTTCCAACATTAGCACATGGGTTTGAATAACAAATCCTACAGTAGTCTAATATTAGAATAGGAATAACACGGTCACAGCATTAAACCATCCCACAATCACCGAAAACTTTTTACATTTTACGATTACATACCAGTTAATGCCGCACATCATGAAACCATACAATTCCAAAATTAGGACCCCCTATCTAGAATAAAGTGGCTCTTTGTATACAAGCCAGAATACCTGACAATACAATACTATATCCTTTTAGAGCAGGATGGTCAATACAGTTCCACAACCCCAAAACCTCCACACAGCAAACAATACCTTGTATCCCTATACCCGTACTGGTACTCATAAGTCCACAACCACTGCTACAGAAACTTATTCTCATTAAAGCTTGTGATCAACACACAGATATACTAATTAATTTTTACAATAAAAGACCAAGTTTAATCCCACGAACGTACAGAAATGTCAAACATTCACAAGAACACAACAAAAGCACAATCCAACTGACATTTCAAACTTAACTTGCCTCAACTGTATGACGGTACAACAAAGCAAGCCATATTACGGTGAACATTACACATACGCTATAGTAAAACGTTTAACATTTGGTCTATGTTTTCCAAAATTCCATATTACTTGTGAGCCCGATAAGCTAATCAGCTAATATACAAGGAAACCGTAAACCTGCTCATTTAAGATGATAGTCTCTTACTAAATTATTTTAAATAGAAGAAGACCTTGGCAATTACAGTCAGATCATATTGATAACCAAAAATGGCAACATTTTCTATAATCATGCAAACGTGCGATGGAATACAAGACGCTCGTCTATTTTGAGAAGAAACAAGGCGGATTTAACAGCTCTATGATGCAACACTGCTCTAAAATCACAATCGATACAAGGACTAGTAAAAAGTACCACACCATAGCACAATTGGCAGAAGGATCAAAGTATTCGTCTATATGAGAAGCCCAACGGATTACATCTCTCCATCATCAATTCTGTCTTAAGTTGTTCAACCACCATTATACTACAATGGAAAATTGCTGATGGACTTCAAAGTCATTCATCATTTGAGGAAACCAAGCAAATTAAACAACCTCTCTATCATGCAATGCCTTGCTAAATCATAAAATAATCATGGCTAACACTCCACTGTAAATACAGGCCAAACTGGTAGAATGGAATCCAGGCATTCATCACTTTTGAAGGGAAACAGCTGCTAAACAACCTCTCTATCATGCATGCTGCATAACAACCATAAAATTATCAAAGGCAAACAACCTAAACCTACCACGTGTAATACATGGTCAACACTGTAACGGAATTCAAGCATTCTCATGAGGGAACCACGCGGATTAACACCGCTCTCTCGCAATGCTGCTAACATCATAAAACTACAAATGGCTAACACTCCACTGTACACTGGCAAAACTTGCAAAAGGAACCCCAGGCTTTTGCAATCATCTGAGAGGAAACCAATCGATTTAAAAACACTCTCTATCATGCAATGCTGCTACAAACATTAAATTATCCAATGACTAAAACTCCGGCTGTAATACAATGCAAACTGCAAATGGAGCCCAAGGCTTTCATCAATCTGAGAGGAAACCAAGCGGAGTAACACCTCTCTATCAAGCAATGCTGCTTAAATCGGTTACATCAAATGCCTAAAACATCCTGCAATCCATAGCCAACATCACAGATGAATTAAATGCCTTCATCTATCTGATAGGAAACCAATCGGATTAACACCTCTCTAGTTAATGCAATACTGCTCAATTCATTATATTAATAAAGGCTAAAACTACACCATAATACAAAGCAAAACTGCAAGATAAATCCAAGAAACCGAGAGATTGGAAACCGTCATGCAATAGTGGGCTTAACCATATTAATTACAGGACGGTTAAGACGTAACCCGAAAGCAACAATGCAAAACTGCAGAAGGAATCAAGGCAATCTATCTATCTATTATGAGAGGAAACAACCGGATAAACCCATCATGCAATACAGCTCCTAAATCCGAAATATAATCAGTTTTATCAAAATGGCTCAAATTCACTATAATACATGGCAAAACAGCAGAAGAAAATCAAGAGTCATCTATTGAAGAAACTAGGGAGTAAACACCTCACATGCAACATTGGCTCTTATCATCAATTTTCAGGACAGCTAAGACGTACCGTAAAATCATGCAACCTGCAGAAGGAAATCAGCATCTCCATAATGAGAGGAAACCAAACGGATAAACAAACACCTCGCCTCATGAATGTCGAGTATATTAAAATGGCGAAAATTTTCAACTGTGCATAATGGTACAAAAGATGGAAACCCAAGGATATTTCACCTATCTGAGGGAACCAGTGATATCACCTTCTATCATGCAAATTACTCATAAATCATAATGAATTAGGTGGCCAAATCATCCGTACTACATGCAAAACCTGCAGAAGAAACTCAAGGCATTCGTCTAATCTGATGCACCACTATAATGCAGAATCACGACCGTCAACAATACTGCTGCAAATCATACCACAATATCAAAATGGCCAAAACTACAACACCATAGTTCACTGTAAATACAAAGCACACAGAGCCGATGGACTCGA
This sequence comes from Ophioderma brevispina, assembly GCA_023653785.1. Taxonomy (NCBI): domain Eukaryota; kingdom Metazoa; phylum Echinodermata; class Ophiuroidea; order Amphilepidida; family Ophiodermatidae; genus Ophioderma; species Ophioderma brevispina. The sequence continues at coordinate 4,792 of JAMKCH010043864.1, read as the reverse complement.
CAGATTCTATATCCTGTTATATGAGAGGAAACAAATCGGATTAACACTCTCATGCAAATTTTGCTCAGAATTCAATATTTGACTATCAGTCAGGGGGCGGCTAAAATATACCGAAATACATGACAAAACTGCAGAATGACCAAAGCATTCGTCAAGTATGAGAGAAAAGTAAGCGGAATAACACCTTCCATGGAATAACACCCATCATGCAATACTGCTCAAATCATACCATATTAGCCGTTGGACTATAGGAGATTCATTAAATATACATGTGTTGAGAGGAAACCGCGGAAAAAACAAAATACCACCTCATCAACGTGCTCATAAATCATTACCGCTTTAATGAATCGGACAGCTAAATATTCCGTGTACTACAGGTGACTTCAATTCTATAGAGATGAAACCAAGCAGATAAACACCTCTCTATCATGCAATACTGCTATAAATTCAAATCTTAAATTATTCAAGAGACTAAACTATACACTATAGCAAAACTGCCAGAAACCTGTAAAGGCAACACCTCGTTCTGTCTGTCCATAAAACCAGCGATCAACACTATCATGCAAAGCTTCTTTCTATCCTTCTGTGGGTAATATACATCAAATCCAACAAATCCACTTCACACATCAACTAGCAGGTACTAAACTTTAAAAACCTTTAAAAGGTCTGGCACAAATGCGACAAGGCGGGAACCCTGTAATTTCTAAAAACGCTCCTCCAGGAGGAGCTCACTATACTTCCTAACTCTTATACTGAGTGGAAGAAATACAACCTCTCCAACGTCAACCTTGACTACCACGCACAACTATATAAAATATAATACTACACAGGCAGAGAGTACGCGAAGAGATTCCAATAATACAAGGTGTTCACAATTCTTCTAGAAGAATGGCATTGTTACAGGACTACCAGAATTGCGCAACATAAGCTCCTATACCAGCACTTTCTGCCTAAGGTGAGCCGAGTGACATTAAAATTGCTATTGTTCAATTTTTTATAAGCATTGGGTTCAGAACCTGAGATACTTAACGGGGTGGAACCTGGGTTGTGGAAATAATCATTTTGTGAGATCGCTACTACGGCTCTAGTAGTGCATTATATCAATCATTGAATTATTTTGCTTTTGTTCTATGGGTTGTAAAACGCCTTTCCAACGGTCAAAATAAAGAATGCCCTTTACAACCTTTACCGAATACCAGTACTGATATCCCTTTGCCGATTTCCGTTCTATGCACAGTATAGTTACCAACATTCTGGATTTCCGACATGTGACCAGTTTTCTATGGAAACAACATTCATAAGTGTTTGAATGAATGTTTTTCTCGTATAGATCCTGTTGGGATCTTTTGCCCTTTGGCTGTCTGCCTAATAATAACACGCTAAGTATAATACCATAAGAGGATTTATTTTTTTTTGGGATGGTGAAGATCAGAATCTGAGATCCATGATCCCACTTAAATCTAGTGACTTTAACTTTAAACCTATCCGTATAAACCATACGCATCAAAAAAGTACATTGCCAGCACTCGCAGCAACCACATTTATCAATTTCATTCACTATCTATAGAATTAATAACTATGCACCACTAACTCTTCCGCATCAAAAACCCCTAATTATAATCGCAAATACACATGTATACGATCAACAGCCTACATCGGCTACATCACAACCTAAAATCCGCACACAACAAACAGTAACTGTACCAGATTTACCAATTACCTTTAATTTGCCTCTAAAAAGCACAATATATGCCACCCTCAAAGACTCTGATGAGTACACCCAGGGCAATCACTGTGTCAGTGACCTATTTCGACATAGGGAGAATTATAATAGCAGAGAGAAAACTATGCGGAAGGATTTAGTATTCTTCACACCCGTAATTCACAACTTCAACTGAATCAACTGCAATGTTGAATAAAGAGGTGGCAGAATACGCCCCGGTTCCTATAAACCGGTACTGAGAATGAGATTACTCACCTTGTTTTCATTTTTTTAAATACAATAACTTCTGCGACTATAAACTACCCATTTCCATACGTACTAAACCCCCCACTTCCTTAGTTAACCGCACAATAGCCTGTCCTGAATTGAATATCCATTTGAATCTACTATAAGCAGTTGTGATAGTAGGGGTCAATTCAATGATCCACGTAAGAAAACCGTACCCAACTATAAATTTTCGGTTATTGTCAACAATAAATATGTACTCTACTCTCACCTCATCGCTAAAGAATCACCTTATCACAATATCGCTCAAGCAATTCACCATCCAGTAAAAGGAATTGATCCAAACGCATCTCAGTCAATATTAGAGTAGCACGATTTAAACGATCCACACAGCGCGAGAAGACAGCATCAATGAGCCACCCTACTTCCAAAATCTCATAACCCGCCGCATTTGCATTCATATTCAAATGCTAGTATATTCTGCATGATTAGAATGTCATTATACCATGGACTGTCCCATGCCCTGCCACTGTGCAGTTTCCATCCAGGGGGGGTGGGGACGTTTTTCGTTAGTACGGGGCGAGACGACCGGCAACCCAACACATCTATCTGAAACCTTTTTTTGCGCATGCGTTGTACGGCCCCGAAGAATGGTTTGATATCGTGCAGCCCCGTCTGAGCATGCCTGCTGTTGTCACAACTTACTGCTCCAGTTTCCCAACAAATTGTCAGGAGCCAGTGACGCCACTATTTAGAACATAAGAATTACAACAACATAGCAAGAGATTCATTGACAATGTCAGATTCCATGTTACGAAGTATTTATCATGGCATGGCTAAGCAAAGGCAGACAACACCGTCACTGACTGGGGTCTTGTAAACACACACATCACTCCCGTTCCACGCATGGCAACTCAATGACAACGATTGTGTATGTGTGTTGGCGAAATGGAAATTTCACACGGAGATTTAAACTTACATTGAAATTACTACTACTCTAAAAATTACAATTGTCCCGTGTCTCCTACAACGCAATAACATGGGGGATCGTATCGATCATGATGAGTGAGACCTCGGGCTAGCCTAGCTCATCAATTCTTCCACACACCTGCACAACACACACAATCCGTCGCCACGGTCAGCTATATTTACTATCATTTTTAGAAGGAGGCCAATTATCGAGAATTCTTGCAAGTTTTTCTTGGATCGTAAATTTAAACATGCTTTGGGTAGCTCTGACCGGGCGGGAATTGGGTGAACCGTTTGAATCGAATTCCCTACATTCCATGCCCACGAAACAACTTCGCATGAACTCTGAAGCTCTGAGCCACAAAATAGCCGTGTCCCCAAATTGGGAAATTACCGCTCTGAGACGCTGAAATAACAACGAACGGATTGCTCGTACTTTGTTGGATGGTGTGCGATTTGTTGTAAACAGGTAGTAGAAGGGAGTCGGCAACGGCGAAATTTTAAATTGCTTTGTCCCGTTTGAGGGATTTTTGAAACGGCGGCGAATTCAAAATATCAGGTTTTTTACTAAAAAAGCTAGTTGGTGCTTCACACGTGGGGGCGCCAGATAATTCCTCCTTAAATTACTTCTACTTTCTCTGTGCCAATTTTTCAATTCAGCCTGGCGATATCTGGTTTAAAAAAAATGTCACCCAAAAAAAAAGAACTTTTAGCGGAGATTTTCCTATATGTGTCTAACAGGCCCCAAATAACCCTTCCCAAACTTTAGTGCATTAACTTGGGTGTCCTGCCCCCCCTGTTCCAGCCCATAATCTTCTTGGCATCCCTGGAGCTTGTCGGTGGCTAGACTTTGGCCTGAGGACACGCTGTTCGCAATGCAGAGGCTGGTCCAGCGATGGATGATATTTGTTAAATTGTAGTAATCTATAAAAATCAGAAAGGTTGAGTTTTTTTTTGTTTTTTCCCATAGTTTCTATAAAAAGGATAGACATCCTAATTACCTGCAACTATGGCCATGAAACAAACATGTTATGTAATTTTTGGTGTATATAACATTGCACATACGACTTTTCTCAACGATACAGTCACCGGGGACAGTTGTGTTTTGCTTTTCGGCGGAATATCACGATTTCCCCCGCGCTTTTGTATTCTACGTTCGTTTCCTGTTTTTGGACGTCCAGAGGGCGTTCAAGGTTTCTCAAATCTTTACACCACACAATACCGGACACGTTTGGAAGAGAGGCAACGCAGAGCATGTCACCATTAAGCGCGGACAACCGCTAGCTGATTTGAATGGGAGCGGTCACTAAAACTGGGTTCTCAAACTTCAGACATACAATATTTTCTCTCAACATTCTCTTGTTTTTGTCTTTACGTGGTTAGTCAAGGCTTCAAGATTTAGGCCCCCATCTCCGCATGAGCTATGAGCCAGGTGAACACGCAAATGTGGCAAACCCAATGAACTCACATGCACCGTCCCCAAAAAACCTCCTCAGTGGGTAGCTGAGGATTGGGGCTATGGAAATGAGGAAATCCTCTTGGGAAGAAGTTGAAGTCCATTGGGAATGTTTTGATGGGAATCAAAATTCATTCTTTTGGACGCTACCCTCCATCGGGACGAATTTTCCCCTGACCAGGTTAGACTTTCCCCCTGAACGCTCTTCGGCCCCCCTCAGAACTGCTGCCCTATAAGCGCATACTGGGCCACTATGGTACCATCATTTAAAGGGCACTGAAGGATCGAGGACCACACCCGTTACTCCTTAACATGTACCTCAGGGTTAAAGCAGGGGAAAGGGTGTTCCCATTTAGGATGATATGCGTATGTTAGGCAGTCACCAAGCATCTTGTCACCCAATGAATGACCCTCTATTT
>JAMKCH010043863.1:0-12655 GCA_023653785.1 Ophioderma brevispina | reverse complement strand
ATGTTATCAAATGAATTTAAATAGTCATGAACTTTACACAGAGGGATATGATGGCAAAGTCATTCAGTCATGATTAAACTGTATACAATTAAAGGTTGCACACAAGATTTTGGGGCATCAATTTATTGGCCAATAGGAGTGATTCATCGTAGAAGAGACCCAATAAATTTGTACCTTGTATTTGGATTAATATGACCAGAATACCAAGTTAATCCCCCCCCCCCAAAATTTTTGATTTTCATTCAATGTCATGAATTTGAATCAAGATGATTTAGAGAATAAAGGTATGATTTTGGGAACCCGGTACTCTCTTACGATGATTGAAACTAAGGTGACACCATATTCAAGTGGAAGAACGAGGCGGAGGCAGAGTTCTGCCACGCAAAAATAATGGTTGTCGCCCGGTTTCAATTGTGCGTTAAGAGGAGTTACGGTTTACCAAAATCACTACCTTTATTCTCATTCCTTAAACAGCTTATCATTAAGGTCATCTTAACCCAATTTCACGATACTTGTAATAAATACAACAGGGCTTGCACCACTCAGTGACAACAATCAACAACCCATTGAACGCAACGATCATATGCAACGAGCGCAACGTTGGCAGGCGTGCGGGGGGGGAAATAGTTTAGTTAAACGCGTATGACGCGAGAACTTCCAACTAAAAATAACGTCTATACGCAGCGCGTTTCCCCTACAATTTCATATCTATCCATGTTATGGAAATGGTGTTGTTATCAAATTGAAATGGAAAAGTGGTGAATATGGTTCATCAAAGTGCATTACAGTTCATAAGTACGTAAATGATATGACAAGAAGCATCAAATAATTTTGTAACAATAAGCAACAAAAGTAGGAAGTTCATCACCAAAACTCAACATTTATCATTTTCATCTCTTGAAGCACTGTTGTTTTATTATTTTTTTTTTACTGAAATAATTGAAACAATTTCTTACCCCTCCCCAAGAAAATGTTGTATTAATAGGACATAATCGATTCTTCTGGTTGTTTTTCTTGCAATAGCAGTAGTTCCACTTTTTTAAAAACAACCTGTAGGTACCTGATCAAAATCAACGGGTCCCCATTTAGAATTCTTGGATAAGAAATACAATACCATTTGGATGGTATTGGGGTTAATTGTATCATGGATCCAGCACACCCCACATTATTTCCAGGGAGTTTGTATTAATACCTGGCATAAGGATTGTTTGGTTGTGGGCTTATTAACCCTTTCTATCCTGGTTGATACAATATACATAATAAGTCAGAGTTTTAAGATGTCTATTAGGGAGCCATCTCAAAACCACTGACCTAAGACTAGGCTGGTTTGTAATCATGGGAATTGCATTTTGCTGCGATTCCAAGGATGGGCCAAGAATGCATCATTTTGGAAAAAATGGAAAACATTGTAAAACATGTGATTCCGAAAATATAGTCACTGCATGCCACTAAGGATTAAATATACCAAGCCAGTTTAAGGTAAAGTCAACAACGTTTTTATAATGCGACGGCTTTGCATGAACAAAGACTATATCCTGTCTATAAGTACGGGCTACAAAAATATTTTCTCTCCGAACTGCCTAATTCCCATAGTTGGTAACCATTTAAGATGTGTTCGTGACATCGGTGTGTTGTTCTTAAGTATTTGTAATGAACTGAGTTGCTTATGTTTCAATCCAAAATTTCAGTGGCGTACTATGTGGGGGAAGGTGTACAGTACGTATACAAATAAAACAAGAGTGGTAGTCTTGTGAAAGACACTCAAAATTTCTCCACAAGAGACACCTAAAAATTTTCTCACCCAAGGACACTAAAATTTCTCCACCAAGGAAACTAAATGTTTCTCCACCAGGAACACCTGAAAATTTTCTCCACCAAGGACACGTAAAGATTTTCTCCATCAAGGACACCTAAAAAAATTGTCTCCAACAAGGACACCTAAAATTTTTCTCCACCAATTAGGACAGTGTAAATTGGCCAAGTTCTGTACAAGCATATGTCAACTCAAAGCATAACTGTCATTTTCATAGGGTAGGGGAAACATGCAAAACAAACATGCTGGTGCAAACATCTGTCAATTAACCCACTCTTTTCAACCACAATGAGTACGCGGATAGAGTAACATAAAATAATGCACTGTGGTATCATATTCGATTTACTGCATGCAACATGCCTTACCTGTATTTCATTATAATGATGTCTCATCAATCAGTTCCTAGTTAAAGGAGATTGATGATGGAAAAAGAAAGAAAGAAAAACAAGCAGACAATACTTCCTAAAAAGCCTCTTTGATTTTTAGTTCCCAAGGAGGGGATCTATAGGCAGTGGCATAACATGGGCTGGCGCAGGATCCAGGGAGGGGGGCACGTGCCTCCCCCGTAATTCTGCATATCTTGCTAAATCAACCCATTTGGACAAGTTTCAGCTTCAGTCCCCCGGTAATTTTGACGTTTTCAACTCCTGGATCCGGACCTGAGTGGGTGAGCAATCCTGCCAGAACCCTTGACCCTCCCATTGTAATGGATTTGGAGAAGAACCCCCAAAATGCCTCAGAAAAAAAAAATTGGGAATCCGCGGTGCACCCATTGCAAAGCTCTGGTTATGCCCATGGCTACAGGACATCATATGAAAGGCGTAAGTAAAGTCTTGTAAAAAGTACAAGCGCAACAACTGATGGCTTAAGACTTCTGGTTCTAACGAGTGAAAAAAATTCTCATTTGGCGTGAATAAATAAAAACATTTTCCTGGATGGACCTTTCAGTAGGGAAATCAGTAGGGCGGGGGGTGGGTGGTGCACATGTTTTTGTTCAAAGTAAAACCTAAACACACAAAATCTGTCAAAAAATTAATAATTTTCTCAGCTCATTCTCACTTTTTATTCAAAATTAATCCATTTTGTAACAACCATAAAGGTGCATTTCGTGATTCCAAGCAACCTCGGTTTTATTCATTGATCACTTGTTATCCTTGAGAAAAGCTCTATTCCCAAAATTTGAGCTGATTCCAGATCTTGCGGGTTGTGTTATGAGCAATTCCGAATTTTCCCACGGTCCATAGGCTACTGGCTTGTTAATCTGTCCGTCTACGGACAGAAAATACAAAATTGCGAATATGTCTTACAAATGCGATCCGATTTGCATGATGGTAAGCTGGGCACACATGGATTATAATGGAGAACGGTTCAGATGATCAGTGGCGTAACCAGTGGGGGGAACGGGGGGCAAGCTGCCCCACCCCCCCACGGACACAAAAAATAGGGGAAAAATCGGGGGAAGGAGAGCAAAAAATGGGAAGGTATAATATAAAACGGGAGAAGGAAGAGAAACAGAGAAAGAAAAAGAGGAAAGGAGAAGAAGGGGGAAAAGAAGAGGGAAGAAGAGAAAAAGAAAGAAGAAGAGAAAAAAGACAAAGAGGGAAGGGAAGAGGAGAAGGGAAGGGTGAGTTTGCCCGGCTGGGCTACTCAGGCGAGCACAGCGAGAGCCGGAAAAAATTGCGCTGAAAAAACAAGCGGGAAGGAAAACTTCTTGGTCTTGCCCCCGGAGGCTCAGGTCTGGTTACACCCCTGCAGAGATTAAGGAATCTCAACAGTTTTTAGGTAAGTCGGGGGGACGAGGCTGTGGATCATGAAAATTGCCCCTTAAATAAACTGATGTTAAAATATACAAATATTGAAAAAAATGAGCTTGTGAACAATTCCCACCCCCCCAAAATTAGAGTAATTTCAGTGGCAATTGAAAAATACAATTGGTCTGGTTTTCACAAAGTTTATATATAACTGTTTGCAACCAATAAATTATTTGCACATATATGTAAAAATATTTCTTTTCTTGGGAGTGATCAATACTGACCAACAAACAAGATTACAGTAACACCTGGCCTATCCAGTATCACTCTTGGCTGGAATTTATCTTGGACATACATATACAAAGATGACAGGACAATGATATTTGCTCACATTACGATGCCCATATAAAAATACTGCAAGTAAACTTACTTGCGTCATCTGTCCTGGCAAGATGGCAGTCTGGAACAGAACCTTGGATGACTTTGACCTTTGTCAGGACCTTTGACATCATCCAACTATGAAAGAACCCCTATTGCCCCTTAACTACAAGTCTGCGTTTAAATCGGACGATTACCTTTTGAGGAGACGTGAACTCAACGGAAAACCGAACATAAAAAACCTAACCAACTGGAATTGAAAACAGAACTAAGATGAGCTTTGACCTGGTCTATGAACTTTGATATCATCCACATATGAAAGAACCCCTATGCACAAGTCTGGATTAAAATTGGATTCATTGAGTCCAATACTTAAATTTATTGGTCAAGCTAGGAGTTGAAAAACTATTGGCGAGACGAAGTCGAGCCCAATATTTTTCAACTCATGGCGAGACCAATAAATTGGCATTGGATGAAAAAGAATCCAATTTGATCATTCTTATGTTTTGAGAATCTTGTGCCTTATTACCGCGCTATACAACATTTTATTTAAAAGAGATTGTACAAGGAACATAATTATAAGCATAAGAAGGGATGCATGGAATATGCAGAGCAAATATAAAGACCAAAGACAATATGAAACACTGAAACAGCAAAAGCATGGAGCCACCAAAATGTGGACACCACTAAGACATAGAATCACCTAACACAAGGAACCATCAAACCCAGGAACCATCAAAGGTGTGGGACCAGCCAGGCATTCAAATAAAAGACATCAAACAGGAACCCACCCAACACTGGGAACCACACAGACATGGAACCACCAAAAAAAACCCAAACCCCCGAAAGCCATGGAACACCCAACACTGGGAAACCATCCACTCTGGGAACCATCAAACTCTGGGAACCAGCCAAATCTGGGAACTGGGAACCATCCAACTCTGGAAACCATTCCAACTCTTGGGGAACCATCCAAAAACTGGGAACCAAAAAATCCAAAAAACTGGGAACCATCCAAAATGGGAACCATCCAAAAACTGGGAACCATCCAAACCAATAGAACATCCAAACACTTGGGAACCATCAACCTGGGAACAACCCAGACCGTAATCACCTATGGGAACAGCAATACTGGGAACACCCAAAACATGGAAGAAAGAAAGATGAACCACGACCACCCCCCACAACCAAAAAGGAAAAACATCCTTAAATTGTAATCAACCAATCAGTCAGCACGTGCATAAAATGAGTCCAAAGTGGTGAAAAAAATTGGGGCACCAGGTTTTATGCTGGCATTTGAGACTCAAAACTCGCTCTTTATTGGGTCTCTACCATGTGTATATTAATATAGGGACGGAAGATTCTCAAAAACATAATATGGTTTAAATCGGGCTTAAAATTTTTAAAGAGATGCCGAAAAACAAGATCTAACCAACGGGAACACACACCATAAGGACAGGGGACCAACCCTCGCATATCCCATCTGCTTTTCAAGCCAGGGGGGTAAAAAGCCATAAAGGGAATTATTTCAACTTACCATACGTGACTGGCATTACGAAATGATGGAAGTTGCATCAAGTCATTTTCTAGACTGCCCGGATACAGGCTGCATGTTCTTAGTTTGCGCCACTAATGGGCCGCCGGTCGAAATACCTTTTGTAAAAGAGATAGAATTTAGGTCCTTTATTGTCGTATGGCTCATTCCATTGCTGCCGCCTAAAGGCACCACACCAGCTCAATCAATGAAATGATGGCCATTTTCCGATAAAAGTGTTCAAGTTTGGTCGCCAAAATGACCAAATATCAACATTAAAGCGCCCACTGGCACATTTTCACAAAATATGAAATTCTTCAATTTGCTCTCAAATGATAGTCTGAGCTATTGGAAGACCAGCAGCGATAATTTGACACATAAAAATAACATTACCCCAAAATAGATAGGGACCATTGATATTGAGGATAAAGCATCCAGGTAAATTTTGTAGGCCAACTTTTTTAAGGTTTCCATAATTTAATCAACAAATGTGTATATTACATGAATATTTTTGACTCGTACTCACTATATTAAAACACAAAGGTTATAGACCGATCATCAAACAGTGTGATAGCGTGGGAAAATGCATACGGCGTGCTTGCTCTTGTGTTAAACGCCATTTTCGATCGTCTGCTGAATTTACATCGCCGGCGAGTTAAATAATAAACGTTGTTTACCCATAAGGAAGCGGATTTGGTCTTTATCATTTCGGGGGGAGGGCTTTGTATAAAAGCCTTACAACTATGCAAACAAATCATTTTGAAAAATCTAGAGGGACACTATTTCAAATGGGCAGTGTCTCTGTAGAATTCCTGAAAATCATTCATTAAAAATCGTAAACGTTAATATTCTCAGAACACGGTACAATGCCGGGTGATCTAAACAAATATCCGATTTTTTTAGTATATTGCCTGAATGCTTAACACTTAAGTATCTGGTTGTAATGTATATGGCCTACCTTTTTTTACATTGTGCCATTCTAATAAACCGTACCGTGTCACCGACTTAATTATATACCTATCAGGGATTACCATCAAAACTTAAGCATGGTGTGGTATTTGACTTTATGTATCACAGCATTTAGCAAGAGCATAGCGGGAGGGAGATAACGTATCTCGCGCGGTATGAACGTAACGGGAGGGATTTTATTCATTACTAGGCCTGGAAATTGTTACTTTCAAAACCAGATTTTATGCAAAAAATGTATAATATAACATGACATGTGCCGATTTATCGCATATTGGACATTAATTGTTCTACTGTTATTTTTGGTGATTTTTATCCATTTGAATTATGGTAACGTATCTGGCTGCAATATTGGCGACGTGCTCTCAGAGACTCTTGTGAAACTTTATAACCATAATATGTGGTTTGAACTTTATTATAATTAGGGCATAATAGAGGCTGATAAATGCCATGTATGTAATCTTTGAGATGTGCTCTTGGTAAGTAGCCGGGATTAAAGAAGGATTGGGCTGGCGGCATGGCGAAAAAACACAGAATATGCCATCATCAGCTTTAAAGCTTGATACTTTCTCCCCCGGTTACAAATTCTAGTCGGGATCATTTTGAAAACACAACTATAAACACACCAAATAAAACATTAATTCTTAACGAGCAACACACAGCTTTTGAGTGCGACTGTAAGCAACACAATTAAATTGCTTTTTGAACACTTCTCGGAGACATGGCCCATGAAATGTACAGCCATGTGTGTCTGCTACGTACAAATGCCAAGTCATATGAGTCTATAATTTGGCTGATAAATGTAATTATGCCACATTGCCTCCAGAATTTATTTTCAGATTTGGAGATTAATTGCTATGGGTGGCTTTGGTTTTTGCATACAAAAATTTCCTGCTCTGGCGCCAGAGAGTGCAGCAAAGCCAAGTCAGTTTGATTAAGGGCTTGTTCCGATGTATGTCTATGTGTTTCTACTTGATATGAGAGCCTGACACGCATAGACACCACCCATCAAGTACCGTGGGAAACAAACTTGCAGTTCGTGGTAGGAAAGCATTATGCCTATTTAAAAGCCCTATTCATACGGTGGTTTTTTTGTTATATCTTGGAATGAAATGGAGTTGAGGCTCAACTTAAGGATAATGACAATAGAAAAAATACGGCCTTTCATCTGATATCAAAATCGATATTACTTCGGGTAAAACCAGGGTGGGCCAGAATTATGAGTGAACATGACACCTTTAACCTAAATGAAAATTATGGAGATGCTATAAAGCCAGCGTACTACTGGTAGTGCTACTAAATAAGTAACATATATGGCATTTCCCACTGGGCAATAAAAGGCAGTATCAAATTCACTTTTCAAGGGACAACTAAAGTTAGCATAAATTTGCTTTGTAGTTTTTACACTTACACTGATTTTAAATTTGCATTCAGAAAAATGAATGTTTGCCTGGTGATAAGCTGGAAGAGACGCGTCTCGAGTCGGGGCCATCATGCTTGGGTAAACTGAAATCGATAACGACTTTCGTTTACCTAAAAAAAAAGTCATAATACCATTTACACGTATTCAATTCACCCTCAAAATGAATGATGACAAGTATATTTGAAATTTGACCTTTGAATTGTATCTTAGATAAGACTATACATGTTTCTACTCATTCAGGAAAATGAATTCGATTACACTAAAGGGAATTTGATGATGAATTTTCCCAAAAAGCCCTCCTAATACACTGATGGTCTAACAAAACTAAAGAGTGCCAGTATCAAAATAATTCTTCAATAAGTAATACCTTAGTATACTATGCAGTTATTTATAGATGAAAGTTCATCTTATATAAATATTGGTTGTTGAATTAAACAAATTCTATATTATTATACTCTTTTGCACATATATGATATGTAACAAAGTATTCCTACCATCTGTAATATAATCCTTTTGGTGTACGACCCTGGAGAGGAAGACAAATAGATACTTCTGTACCATGGCATGTACTGCTGTAACTTCACTTAGTTTGCTTGCTATTGAAAAACTGTCTATGAATAAATTGACCGCATACAAAACTACAAGGCACGCGTCCTTTTCATTGAAATGGTCACTATGGCAACAACATTGGGCTCTTAATGTAAAATCAGGTATCCATTCACAGCACAAACAGGGTGTCTTTGGCTATTTGAGTTTGAAAATGCAAAGATCTTCCACGAAAGAGGGGTTAATTTTGGGTTGTGCTTGTATACATACGTCTAGTTAGGTTAATTGTTCAGAATTGAACACTATTTTCTGTGATGCTGAGGTGAAAAGACAACATGACAGCCTGAGCTCAAGAAAGTCTTGGGATGGGTTAAAGAACAGAGCCTCAAATGTCAGAGGGCTTCACCAGAAAGCTCTCTAGGATTTTCTTTTAATTTATTTATAATGGAGGTATTGTGGGTGGCATTGTGGAAATACGGAAGAGATAGCAATATCTGCCATCCTTAAAGGTGCTTGTTCCAATTAAAGTTGTATGTTTATATGACCCGGACAGTGGAGTCTAGATAATGTAGGTGTGAAACACTCGCCCTGTTTTGTAAGGCCTAGTCCTGCCGTTTATTATGATTGAGGGCAGAATTCAAATGTTATTGGACTTGATGAGGACCTGATAAAAAGTGGCCCAAAACTGAACATTGCCATTTCATGATGCTGTTTAAAGCAGATCAAAAACTATCTACATATAGAAAGTTATATTATCGATAAGGTATTGTTGGTTTCTATTTTACGTGATGGTTAGTGATTTTTGGGATTATCTATTATTTATGTAATTAACAATCAATATCGAAATCTTGGAAGATTGTTTCTCGTATAATTTGCATTAAAGTAAAAAACTAGAATTTCGCGGTTCTCGGCTTCGCGCGCCGCTATATTCAAGATATAGCTGTGGCCGCCCCATGGCCTTGACCCTGGGAACGTTGACCTTTAATCTTATCAACATATGAGGGATAGCATGGTCCACCTATGACAAAAGTTTGGTTCCAATGAACTTCAAAGTTTTCAATTAGATCAATTTTTACATTTTAAGACCAAATTTTTCAACTTGACCTCACATGACCTTTGACCTTTCAACATGACCTTTGACCTCATCAACATAGGAGGGATCCATTGTGCCACTATGACAGAGTTGGTTCCAATTGAGTTAAACTTTTCAATTGAGGTCAATTTAAAACAAATTGAACAATTTGTGACACACACATACACACACACATCCACACATACATCACACGCACAACGGATTGCTAATAAGTGGTCTGCAGCTATAGCTGGCGGCCCACAAAAAATTGGCAAATTAAAGACACTATCAGAGATTCGCCCGAAAGAGTCAAAATAGTTTTAAAATTTCTGGAACAGTTTTAAAAATGAAGGATCCTCTGCAGAATTAACCATAAGTATTGTCCAACTGAACTCATTGACAGAAACTGCATATTCAGGGAATCAATCTCCATTCAATCACTTGTTTTGTGTATAAGTGTCTGTACGGACAATTATGACTAAAATAACCAATTTTGTCCCTGTGTTTGGTCTTATCACTTGTAGGGTATGTTTCTAATGCTTGTTACAGACTGTAAAATCTGATTTTGATGATTTGTGGCGTTTCACCTTTTGGGTGACGTTCACTTAGGGGAATAATTAGCTCTTACACTCGCTTGGCTGAGGTTCTTCATGTTTTATTTTGCAGACTTTTTCGAGCATCATCTCCAACATTCACAAGTTTACATCCACGCTGTCTCTGACCTTTTGAACTCCCAGTAATGCTTTTGCGAGGTAGAATGCGCTTAGAGACGGCAGAGGGCGCTCGACTATCAGAGGGTAGCGGACTCGCCCTTCTTTCCACATCACCCCCCTGCCTTCGAAGACCGAGTTCCACCGAGCTGAAAAGTTATGAATATCGTATGAAAACTCATCACATAAAAGCAATGGAGGAAGAACCCAAGTGTGATTCACATACAAATGGCATCAACATTGAATAATTCATCCACATTAATTTTAAGCTACACCAGCCTCATAAGGTCTCAATAGTGTCAACCTCATTTCAAGTAAGATCAAAATACAATAGTGAAAGAACATATTCTTTTTTTTTAATATGATGTTTTAACACTTCCAAGTGACCTAATGAATTACAGATTTGAACATTAAAGTTCACTATTTGTTGGTGTCTATTTCGTACATCTACTAGCTATGATTAACACAAGCATTCACAGTGAAGAATTTAGGGTGTGGTATTGATGCGAGCTACATGCATAAGCCCATGGTTCCACTTGGGTATATGCGCCTATACCCAATCCGAACAGTCGAAGCATACAAGACAGAGCTGGAATGGAATGGCCAGTTTTCCACCAACTACACGGCCGGATTCTTGCTCACGTGGTAGCCTATACGCCAGTTACACCAATGTCACCGCGGCAGCTACTGCACAGTACCCGGGCTAATTGCCGAGGCGGTAGCTGCAAAATAGGGCTTACAAAAGTACACATTTTAGGTTAACGTAATGTGGCTACTCTTCTGTTACCTACCCCAATTGCTAAACTGTAGTTGCCCACTAGGTGGAGAAAGGTGGATGTTGAGTAGACAACCGGAGTAGACACCAGCTACCACGTTAGCTACCCCCGTGATTACCACGAGCCATTTTGAGAGTGGCTAAAATTTTCATGAATGAGGCGCTTACACTTGGCTCCCGGTTAGCATTTTTGGAACGTTTTTTTAGGATCATTACTAATTCAATCGGGCATCAGCACAAACCATATTCCCTCACATGTAATAAAAATTCAAATATATGCCAAATATCAAAAAAAACCAAAATTGGCCAGAGAAATACGCGGCGCGCTGAGAGCCGGTGTAACCACCAGCTTCCTCCACAACTTGGCAGAACCTCTGTGGTGTAACACTATCCGTCGAGCGGCAAAATACACGGAATTCTGGCCGGCGAGTGTACGTCTAGTGGGTAGTTAATCCATGTCTACTCGGTAGTAGCTGTGTGGTAACTACCATGAGAAATTGGCCGTGTATGTTTTTTGATCTGCAGAGACAAAAGACAAAAAACGAGTGCCAGATAAAAATATAGGAATACAATCCCATTGAATGACGCGATAACCCTTCCCGTTTTGAAAATTGGAAGCACAAATTTATGTACATTTTGAAATTTAAATTTTTTTTTGTAAAATGTAATACACATACCACTCCGAGTTGCTCAATTGCTTGAAGCTAGCCGAGGTGCAGGCTAACAGTTACTCAATTGAACTGATTGATCTCTAGTATTTTATATGGCTCTTAACAACATATAAATCAAACCACTTGCAATTTATTTTGCGTAACCTTAGCATGACTCTACCCCAAGCTACTGTATTGGCTCCAAATCCTTGTTTTACATGAAAGATACAATATAAAGAGTGTCACAATCTGTGGGTTACCAAATGGTCGCTTTACACAAAAAGTTAACTTCTAAAGAGACAATCATTGTGGTCAACACATCAAAGCCCACAACAATGTATAACAAGACTGCGGTCACGTTTCATGTGAGTCCCATACAGTACAGTCCTTAGAACAGTCTATACTTGGTACTATAAGCCATATATATAGACAACATATAGTGTGAGTGTTTGTTGTGAAGTGGCGTTATGTGTGCTGTAAATGTATTGTACAGTATAGTGTAGTGTACAATTGTGTGTACAGGTAGGTGGTGGTAACGCAAGTAGTGTAGTGTAGGTCGTGTGTAGGTAGTATATGAAGTGGGGACAATTAGGGTAGTGTTGTGGGGTACAGTATACGTGGTATTGTAGTAGTGTAATGTAGGTAATGTAGTGTAGGTGCATCATGTAGTGTGGTGTAGGTGGTGCAAGTATAAACAGTGTGTGTGCAGTGTGTGTGTTACATTGTAGTGCAGTGGTGTGTAATTAATGAGGTGGTAGTGTAGGTAGTGTAAGTATAGTGCAATTGTAGGTAGTGAAAGTGTGTCGGTGTAGTGTACATGTAGGTTGTTTAGTGTAGTGTAGTGTAGGTTCTCACATGGCATAATTGACCACTCTTTTTATCAATTTATACCACCTACAACATTACATTACATTCTCTTTCCAGCTTCATATCCTCAATATACTGAAATGATTAATCCATTTTCCTTTGGCATGCATCAATATGCCACATTTTTTTACTGGCAAATATCTCATTACACACTTTACTATCAAATGCAT
>JAMKCH010043862.1:0-32361 GCA_023653785.1 Ophioderma brevispina | reverse complement strand
GGGAATGAAGAATGCAGCTTTTAGAATGAATTCAAACTTGTGGCATCTTTAGTTAATTTAGGCAGAGTTATTCCGAATTTTTGGCCCCGTGTAAAAATAGTGTTATTTTAAATGAATAATCGGATCTGAAATTAGTTTGTGTTCCTTGTGTTATCTTGTGAACAACTTTCTAGATCAGTAAAAGCATGATCCAAATGGATGATGGAAGCAAACCCTTTTTATATTTGTCATAATTATAACCTAATTCCTTTATCAATATATTTCAAAATATTGGAGGTTTTATATTTTTCAAATATGGTTTGGGAATGACTCAAATATGAAACTATTTGCCACTATACGTATGAGAGCTCTTTTTTCCTGAATCTTTAGTAGTTTTCATAATATATGGTCTTACATGCATTGCCCCATAGCAAAATTCCATATGACAAGTATGTAAATAAAAGAACAATTATTTGATATAGAGAGTTTGAGGTAAGAAAATGTTTAATTCTATCTTTCATGACCCCAAATTTCTGGAACATAACTTACCACATTATCAATATGAGTTTTCCATTTTAAGTTTTTCTCTATAGTTTAAATATGCAAAAAACTTTGCGTTTGAGACTCTTCTCAGTTGACAACCATCTAAATATATTGAACTACTGTTCCGACATTTTTTACACATCTTAATGTAACGTTTAAAAGCCTGTATTTTTTAACGGGTGTTGTTGGCAGAATTGCCTGCAACAGATTTTCCCCTGTAAAAATTACAGTATTTTTCTTTTTTTAAATTACACAATTAATAGTACATTGAAAATTCATAATAGAGTTAAAAATTGTTGAATATTTTTCTTTTTTTAAAATTTGAATTAAAGCCCCCACTTTTAAATTTGCTCATAACATGTCTGGGAAAATTAAAAAATTTTTACATCATTTTGTTGTATTTCCAAATTACAGCCAAGTGCTGTCCTTTTCTAACCTTACCGTATTTACTGAATTACACTAAGTTTTTTTACAGTGTATTACTAAGTCACCAGTGGCCATCACAATTTTTTAATTTTTTCCTTGTATCTCATAAAGTTTCCACTTTGGAAGCACTTCATGAGAGATGTATGAGTCACCTAATTTGGATAAAATTTTAACCTCTCCTACTGTTAAGGGTCATTTCTTGATCCACGCCTCGTCCCTCCCGATCTTACATAAAAACAGTTTCAGATTTTGATATCCTCTGAACCGTTAGCCTTAGTATCCTGTGTACCTATCTTACGGGCAAATTCGCCCGTATCTATAAGAAATTCGCAAATTTTTATTTTCACTGTTCCGTAAACGGACAGAAATACAGCACAGTGGCCTATGGGATCTTGAACAAGCACTTGCTCATACCACAAACCGCAAGATCGGAATCAACTCAAATTTTTGTGAATAACTTTTCTCAAACTCTAAAGTGAATAAAACAGAATGGGCTGGAATCACGAAATGCACCTTGCAGTGTGTACTTTTGTTGTAACTCGGCAGCGCCTGTCGGAAACTCGCCAACCCTTCTTGTAGTAACTCCCCGCACTTTGTATTGATCACAACAAAACTCGCCTTGTCCACTCAACTCGCCCATGTACAACTCTCTACTTACACAACCCTCCTCCCACATGTTACCCCCTTGGTCTGGTGACTATGAATCATACCTCGTCCCAATATCTTGAGTTTTGACCAAATAAAGACGTGACCGAATTATTGACACACGCAAGGAAAAACCTATTGTATGGGATATTGGGAAGATTAGGGAAATGATTGCATACACAAGGGGAAAACCCTTGTTGACGTACTATGGGATATTGTACACACCAAAAGTCCCAACATTTAAAAGGCTCTATATACAGGTACGTTCACCATTTAGACTACATTTTGCCTCCTTGGCCCTACGTACCCCCGGTGACCTATGCAAAACAAAAGCTAACAACAACAAAATAAAGTCAGCGGGATAATTAAGATAGCTTCTTATGCTTATTGGCTGTAATAAGTTCAGTAGGGGCCTACACTGCAAAAACCGGAGTTTTAACTTTTTCGCACCCTAGATCCTGATCTATAGGGAACAGCAAACCCCTTGTTTTTAAGATTGAGGCCTCCAAACCATTTCGGTGTTAACATGTTTAGTGTTATATGTGCGCAATTTTGGTGTTACGATGTCTGATATGACACTGCTTGGAGTTTATTTTACACCACATGTTGGTGTTTCATTATTTTTTAATTTGACAGTTAAAGCCGCTGCCAAAGACATACTGTGCTATTTAACCCTCGTCTACCTGAGCGCTTTTTTGGTAACAAAACTGCCGAGGGGGGGGGGGTGATTTTTCGTTACTGGACCCCCGATCCTTAATTTGGTACTCAAAATATAGCTGGCTTCTTCTTTCTCCATTTGTACCAAAATACGTACTACTAACATCCACCTTTTTTATGTCATCACCATGACGTCATATGTTGAGGAACGTACGAAAATACTGAATAGAATATAGGGTGGAAAATTGATAATATTCGCAATTTTAGACGACTCAAACACCGTATTATAGCTCTAAAAATGCGGTCATTATATAAAACTAGTCATTTCCATCAAGTAGAGTCAAAAACCGCATGAAAATCTGATTTCCTAACTGTTTGCGAAAATTAAATTTTTTCACTGTGTGAATTGTTTATTGGAAATGGCAGTTTTGCTGGACATGCGAACGTAATGACGTCATTGTGACGTAATGTAGGCAGGTTGGTACTCATTTTGGGATCAATGGAACGAGGAGGACAAAAGCTATTCGATGGTAACCAAAACTCAGTGTCTTGATGTTCCTTGTTGGTTAGGCGTGTTGGTACGTCTCTTCCGAGGGGGGGGGTGGGTTTACCACCCCACCCCCCCATCCATCAACTTTGGAATCACCTGTATCTACCTATAACCACGGTGGGAGTTTGTTTTTGGATTAAGGAGCGGAACATGTCAATTGACACATTACATTTAAATAATTTGGCACCAAAAAAAGGGGGTTTGCAAGCCGGGGAACAAGAAAAAAAAAAAGAAGGGGGGGTGGTAACCACCCCCCCTTCGGTAGATCGAGGGTTACACAATCCTGCAGGGACCGTAACTCGGAATTTTTAGGCGTGAAGGGCGAGTTTTTTTTTTTGCACAAGGTTACCGTTTGGGGGCCCTTTTGGAATGGTTACCGGGATGCCCTTCTGGGTTCATACGGGACCGCAACCTCTGGTGTTCGTTAATTAAACACCAAACTTTTGGTTAGAAACATTTATTTTTGAATGTCTGCATTTTAGTAGAAAATGTTTGATTTGTTATTGTTTGCTTCTATTTATTGTAACTACGGTAGCTCTAACATTTCATAAGCAGATCATCAAACTGCATAATTCAAATGGCCGCAACACCGAGCGGGGGGCGACCCCCCCCCCCCCAATTTCACAAAAGGGCAAAAGGTCCACTTTTTGCTGATTTTGTGATAAAAAAGGTCCAAGTTTAGAAAAAAACTTGACAAACGATTCAACTTTTTGGTGATAAAACTTTCAAAAAGTACAAAAATAAGGACCTTTTTAGGGGGTTAGGTCCAAGTTTACCAAAAATAAGGTCCACTTTTTCGACAGTCCCGCCACCCCCCCCCCCCCCAAAAAAAAAATGAATAAATAAATCCTGGCGTACCGCCCTGGACCTACACTTCAAAAACTGGCGGGTTGGTGTTAACAATTTAACACAAAGTCAGTGTCAAGTTGTCAGTGTAGTTTCTGGTGTTGAAAAGTTAAGGATTTAACACCGCCTCGGTGTTGCTGCCAATTTAATACGCATTTTGATGATCTGCTTATGAAATGTGAGAGGTAAGCAGTTAAAAAACGAAGGAAACAATGACAAAATCAAACATTTCTATTAAAAATATCCGACTTATAAGTATAGAATGTGAACACCAAAGTTTGGTGTAATTAACACCAGGGGTGCATCATTTATTGATTCCAGGGAGTGTTAAGTTAAACACAGTAGTAGTGTAACTAATATTTGGAACCGGCAATGTGTAAAAAATGATTAACACCCATATGTGGGGCAAAAATTAAAAACAAGCAGTGTATATCATACATTGTAACACCAAAATTGGTGTTTGTGTTAAAGGCAATATAAGCACATTTTTTTGAAGAGCGCCCCCCTTTTTTTTTACAAATTTAAATTTCACTGCTTTGTATTTAACAAGAACATTTTACGCACAACGTTGGATTGGTTTGTTTTTTTGTATTTTTATGAATTTGTTGTAAATAGAATAATTAATATCGGGATCCACGATAAATTCAACGGCTGCTGGAAACGGCCTTCCAATGAAATAGCCGGGAAATAGCGCAATGTACATATTTACGATCTCTCTTAGTTGTTTTATTGTTCAGGCAAAGTCAAGTTATATAGAGGGTCCTTTTCTTGTTTTGGTGGCACTATTCAGCATGGACGGACATAAACCTTAGCATGTCCAGCTCTTGCGTTAAGTACAATCTAAGTCCCAATTTCTAATTACAAAAAAATCGCTCATTTTATGGATAAAATACGCATTTTTGAGCATTCTCGTGCGCAGGTGTATTTTCTAGACACTTTACACCAACATAGCTGTGAAAAATATCAAATTTAGAAACTTGGGGCGCTGCTTCAAAAAATGTGCTATATTGCTTTAATTAAACACAAACATGTTGTAAATCTAACACCAGTGGGTGCGTTCCGTATTGATTCCAGGATGGTGTTAAAAGTAACAACCATCGTGTTAAATTTAAACATTCCAGTTTTTGCGAGTGTAGGGCTCAAAGGCAGAAATACAATCTCGAAGGATCTATTGAAATAACCGCTATTATAAAAAAACAAAACACTGTTCTCTAAACTGTTGGAAATACTCTGGTATTTGATGAAACAATCTATGTACTAATCATGCAATAATTCCAAATATAAACTTGAACAAATAAACAGTAATTAATTTTATTCATGACAGACCGCATGAATAATTTGATTGCATGAATAGAGACAACGACCAGATATCAGAAGATGTGCTGTCGTTTTATCAATAGAGTATGTAGAAAAGAAAAAAGGGAGAATTCTAAAAGATTTTATTATGTACACACTCGGGACTCCCGGGACTGAATTAGGGGGGGCCCATTTCAGTGTTTAATAGGAAAGAGCGATACCTTGAAATGCCTTTCTGTGGGGGATCTAAATTGTCCGAAAGATGATTTAATTTTTGTGATACGGTTTGATGCAAAAGAAACTGCTATTTGTCAATGGGAAAGCATTACATTCCAACGATAAAAAACAGGTTTTGTATTATATAAACACGCGACTCCCTTGGACTGAATTTGCAAGATTAGAAATCTCTAAATTGCATAGCACATTAAAAATGAACAGAAGGTGAGAAAGTGAGGTTGGAAACATGAAGAAGCAGCAAGAGATGATAACTGCATGCGTGAAAGTTCATTTCGGAATAGAGTTTCAACTGCTACAAAGGCAACACTGGGTTTTAACGATTTATGAGTTCGAGTTAGAGTGTGAGTTCGAGTTGCTTTAGAGTGCCGAGTTAGAGTTAGAGTTGATTTGAGAGTTCGAGTTGCTTTTAGAGTTCGAGGCGAGTTGCTTTTAGAGTTCGAAGTTGCTTTTGGAGTTCGAGTGCTTTTTTAGAGTTCGAGTTACTTTTTGGGTCGAGGTGTACTTTCGAAAAAAATTGTACCCCAAAATGATACGCCATGATTGTCCTTTGTCAGTGTTTGTATTCGACATACCTCCGCCGATGCTTGTCTACTACTTGGATGCGGTGAATCTCAAAGCGTCTGTGCATGTGTATGGGCGGTCGATTGGGTCAAAAAGGGTTAGAATTAATGCTTTAACATAGACTTCAGGTAGGCTGAAACACTTATTAGAGGTGCAATGAGAGTTTTTGGGCATCCAGGTAAGATGTCTAATAGTCATTTTATTTAGATTAGACACTCAAAAAAAGATTTCTAAGGAAATATTTTTGCTAACAGAAAGTCTAAAGGTTTTTTTTAAACAATATAAATTAAAAAGCAGGAGAATCTGATTTAAAATATTTCAATAGAAAACATAGGCTGAATATTCTATTGCTTTGAGGAAAATTAGAAAAAATTTCCACAATTTGGTACCAAAGAAAATAATCTCAGCTACTCCTGTTAGATGGGGGATATTTCGATAGAAAGCTTTACACAGTGCAACAAAATCAGACGTTCCACTTTTTAGGGGACACCCGTTATGTGAAATATCTTGTTGCAAATAAAATTTAAAAACGTAAAAAAGGAAAAAAGATAAAAAAAATAAAAAAAATCAGAATATTAAAAAAAGTAAGAAGGATATCGGGATTAGTAATTTATTTTATAAAGAATTGAAAATTACGAAGGATGGGCGACCAATCGACAACCTTCGTCCACCCTAATTTACCTAGGCCCCTAAAATTATTTTTAGGTTTCTCGTAGTGGCCTTTAAAAAGTGAGGAGGGCCGAGCGGGTTTTTTTATTTTTTGACTAAATGACGATAAATATGGCGGATGTTTTCACAAAAAAATGTTTACCACAGACATTTTCCGCCACATCAGAGAAATGATGAGGCCTTTTTATTTCAATTTTAAGGGAATAGACTCCCTAGAGGCCTTTAAAGTCACATGAAAGTGATTGTGGTTGAAATTACTGCCAAACTACCTTCATGCCATATCAGCCACAATGTCCAAAAGCATATAACGAAACCACATACAGACAGACAAACTTATCTGTTTAGTAGAGTAAGGTAGGCGGTCAGCACCGCTTTCGCGCCCGGGGGGGGTGGGGGTGGGTGTGGGGGGGTTCTTAGTGGAAAAGGGGGTAGGTACGGGGAGTGAGGCCGGATAGGTTGCATTTTCAGCGATTTTGGCATATTGATCGGTCCGCCTTTTTCTTGCAAATTGGTTATATGAAAGGGTGCATTTCGTTGCACGTGATTTCCAGTAATTCAGTATGAAGAATGATAGGCAAACAACGCGGAGAAAAAAAATAGTGCTGCCAGAACTGGCTCAAAATACAGTTTTTTAACAGTTTTCTTAATCTTCTGGGACCTTCGCCCCCAAACCCTCCCCAAAGTATAAGGGGAGCGATCGTTATTCTATGGCAGAGGGGGAATGGGCACTTTGGGCGGGGGGGGGGAAGGAACCTGAAAAAAAAAAATGGCTGGCTATAGGGAGGAGGGGACATGAAAATTGCCTCAAGTAGTAAGTAAAGGGGGGAGGGAACCTGAATTTTTCTGAAAGAAATGGGGAGAGAGGAGAGAAGGAAGACATGTAGGCCTACATGACCTCAGTCTATCATGAGGTTCATGAAGACCTGCAGCAATAAGTGATTTCAACAAAAAAGCACTACCGACCCAACTAAAAAGTTAATTCACTTGTATATAACTCAGTCACAACCTGGATTTAATAGCAATAACTACACCACAACTGATTTAAAGAACATAGATTAGTGTGGTCAAATTCTTATGTAGAATAACGCTAGATTATTTTATAAAGTTGTTCCCTGACAAAACATTCGTCCTTCTTTTCAACTGGGCATTAGTGCCGAAGTGAGAGAAAAAAATGGGGGAGAAAAACAATGAGGTGATTTGTTTTTTAGTGCTCAATTTGTGATTTTTGTTTAATCGGTGATTTAGTTTTAATACGGGCAACATGTTTAAGATTTGTGGTGAAAATAATTGAATAAATCGGTGTTTAACCATTTAAAAGAAGTCAGTATGTACTATAGAAAAAACAAAAGCAGTCTAAACTTTACAATTGCAGGCCATTTTCTCAATAATTAGTTCTGGAGAAATTTGTGTATAAAATACAAACTATAATATATGTATTTGACAAATGGAACATCGATTGAGTGGAACAAACACATTTAAAAGAAGATTTAATTAATTTAGTCCATTGAATGCACAAAATTGTACTCATCCAAATTCAAAGTGACTGTCTACAATGGGCTTCAAAAATTCGAACAGCATAAACACTGTAATTAATTGCATGGGTTTATTAAACATTTTTCAGTGCTTATAGGCTTTTTACAGTGTGTAAATCGTTAACATGACCTTTAATATGAAATTTGAAAACTGTGGAGAGGCGTTGCCTTAGCGGTTAAGGTGTGCTTGCCTCTGGCGCAAATTTACCATCAAAATTCCGGGGTTCGAATCCGGTGGTGGTCGTGGCACTTGCTGGATTTATCGGGTACTATCAATCTGGATTTGATCTGTTACAGCTATTGATTAACTAAAGAATACCGCTCTCCTCCATGGCTCTTGGAATTGGGCAAAGGATCATGAAGCATCCCGTCCTTCGGAGAGGACGTTAAGCCGGCGGTCCCGTGTACAAGCAGTTCACAACTGTACATGTACTCGCAGGCCGTGTCGAATAGAGTAGGGTGTAAACCCGGATGTTCCCAATCCGCCCCAGACTCAAATAGGGGCCATGTAGGAGCAGTCGTAGCAGCGATACACGCGGCCGGATCAGCACACTAGTGAACAAATCATGACACCACCACAAAGCATTACCAATGACTTGTGGATACGGCAAACAACCTGAAACAAGTAGTGACTTTATATTTCTAAATTGTATTTTTCATTATTTTTGATCTGATTGAAACAGGAATTCCTGTGACATGAAGTAAATTGTGAATATCGGATCGTTATTTATGCAGCAGGGGGGGAATGGGCATTTTGGGCGGGGGGGGGGAACCTGAAAAAAAATGCTGTTGGCATATAGGGAGGGCGCCAGAAATTGCCTCAAGAGTAAGGTTGGGGGAGGGGAAGGGGGGGAACTGAATTTTGTTGTTTTTTTTATGAAGAATGGGGGAGGAGAGAAAGACCATGTAGGCCTACATGACCTCAGGTTTACTCACTGAGGTCATGAAGACCTGAATGCAATAAGTGAATTCAACAAAAAAGACACTACAGGAAAAACTAAAAAGTTAATCACTTGTATAAACTCAGTCACAACCTTGATTAATAGCAATCCACATACACCACAACTGATTTAAAGACCATAGATTTCAGTGTGGTAAATTCTTTTTTATTTATGTGCAGGGAATAACAGCTAGAGTATTTTATATAGTTGTTCCCTGACAAAACATGCGTGCCTTCCTTTCAACTGGGCATAGTGCCGCCGAAGTGAGAAAAAGGGGGAAAAAACAATAGAGGTGATTTGTTTTTTAGTGTTCAATTGTGATTTTTTGTTTTATCATCTCTTTGATGTTTTAATACTGGCCCCGTTTAAGATTTGTGGTGAAAATAATGATAAAGCGTTTTTAACCATTTATTTAATTCAAAGAAGTATGTCACTATAAAAACATAAGCGTCTCAACTTTACAATTGCAGGCCATTTTCTCCAATAATTAGTTCTGGAGAAAGAAATTGTGTAAAATAAAACATAATATATGTATCTTGACAATGGGAACCATTCGATTGAGTTGGACCAAACAAACATTTGTAAAAGAGATTTAATAATTTTAGTCCCATTGAATGCACAAAATTGTAATCATATCCAATATTCAAATGAATTGTCTACATGGGCTCAAAAATTCAACAGAATAAAAATATGTAATTAATTGCATGGTTAAACATGTTTTCAGTTGCTATAGGCTTTTTACAGTGTTTAAATCGTTAAACATGAACATTTAATATGAAATTCCTGAAAATGTGGGAGGAGGACGCGTGGCCTAGAGGTTAGGGGGCTTGGCCTCTGGCGCAAATTTACCATCAAAATTTCCGGGTTCGAATCCCGGTGGGGTTCGTGGCCACTGCTGGGATTATTGGGGTACTATCAATTCTGGATTTGATCTGATACCATCTATTGATTAATGTACAGAATACAGCTCTCCTCCATGGTTCACTGGAATTTGGGCAAATGGAATCATGAAAGCATCCCGTCCTCGGAGGGGACGTTTATAAGCCGTCGTCCCGTGTACAGAGAGTCACAACTGAACATGTACATCGCAGTCAGTGTCGAATAAGAGTAGGGTGTTGTAAACCCCTATGACGGTTTCCCAATCCGCCCCAGCCAAATAGGGCCATGTTAGGAGCGTCCGTACAATGGATACACGCGGCCCCGGATCAGGCACAACTAGCTGAACAAAGTCTGACACACCACAAAAGCCATACCACTGACTTGTGGATACGAGAAACCACACTTGAAAACAAGTAGTGACTTTATTTCTAAACTTGTATTTTCATTATTTATATCTGATTGAACAGAATTCTGTTGACATTTGAAGAGTAAATTGTGAATCTCGGATCACTTTGTTGTAATGGGTTACACGGTAATGTTGATGATGATACATCAATGGTATCATTGGCGTCGGATACCGGGGCCGTACCAGAACGTACGGTAGTCCCATAAGTTTGCCCCCTCGCCCTCGCGCCCCCTCCACAACAGTGAAGTCAGAAACTGATTTCGGCTTCCAAAAACACCATTACGAAATTTGCAAGAACTCCGCACAGGAGTTCCCAACGACCAACCTAACAGCATATATCTGCTCCTGAAGCCAAGCCGGTTTGAACTTATTAATATTTTTCCCAGCCAGGATCAAGGCTGCCAGTATCAGCCAGACTACATTAAAATTCATGCTGACTCATATATTATTGTTAACGAGGATCTAATGGTATTCTTGCCTTTATGGCTATTGGCTGGAAGAAGTTCAGTAGGCCTACACTGCAAAAACCGGGTGTAACTTTTTATCACCCTAGATCCTGTAATCAATAGGGAACGGCACCCGCTGGTGTTATAATTTAGGCCTCCACCATTTCGGTGTTTAACATGTTAGTGTAAATATTGCACGCAATTTTGGTGTTCCTATGTCTGATATGAAACATGGCTTGGAGTTAATTTTTACAACCACATGTTGGTTTATTATTTTTTTTTAATTTGTACACTGCCGGTTCCAAAGTGACAATCTGGTGCTATTTTACCCTCGCTATCACTGAGCCTTTATTTGGTAACAAAACACTGCCGAAGGGGTGGGGGGGTGATTTTTTCGTTACTGAACACCCTATTCCTTGTAAATTTGGTACCAACGATACTTGGAGTTTCTCTTTCCATTTGTACCAAAATAAGTACTACAGTCCACCTTTATGACATTACCATAACGTCATATGTTGAGAAAGTACGAAATACTGAATATGGGGGGAAATTGATATTTCGCAATTGTAAATCGACTCAAATTAACACTCATTAAAGCTCTAAAATGCTGTCATTATATACAACTATCTTTCCCATCAAGTAGAGTCAAAAACCACCGCATTAAATCTGATTTTCCTAACCTTTTTGCTGAAAATAATTTTTTCACTGGTGTTTGCTATGGAATGGCAGTGTTGTGGCTGACAATGCGAGACTTAAATGACGTCATTAGATGACGTAATGCTAGCATGTTGGTACTCATTTTGGGTTCAATGGCAAGAGAAGGACCATATAACTATCTATTGGTACCAAATCACGTGTCTGTGATGTGTTCCTGTGTTGTGGTTAGCCGGTGTTGGTCGAGAAAGGGGTCTCTCCGAGGGGGGGGTGTTCCACCCCCCCCCCCATCATCACTTTGGGGAGCCCCCGTACCTTAACCTATACCCCGGTGGATGATTTGTTTTTTGGATTAAAAGAGCGGACCATTCAATTGACAATTACCATTAACTAATTTTGGCACAAACAAAAGGGGGGTTTTAGCAGGCCGGTGGAAAAAACTGAAGTGGGGGTGGTGAACCACCCCCCCCCTTCGTTTAGACGATGGTTTAACACACTCCTGAGGCCCGTAACTAGAATTTTTTATGGGGGGCGAATATTTTTTTTTTCTTCAAAAGGGTACCTTTGGGGCCTTTTGGAACTGTGTGTTTACGGGGATGGGCCCCTTCTGGGTTCACTACGGGAACCGCAACCTGCTGTTTTACTTACCCAAACTTTGGTAGTAACGATTTATTGTTGTAATGTCTTACGTTTTGAACAATTTTTGATTTTGTTATTTGTTTGCTTCTATTCTATTGTAACCTCCCTAGCTCTAACATTTCATAAGCAGATCCAACAAAATGCTAATTAAAATTGGGGTGCAGCAACGGGCGGGACAACCGAGCGGGGGAGGGGCGCACCCCCGCCCCCCAATTTCACAAAAAAAAGGCAAAAGGTCCACTTTTTGCTGATTTGGTTATGAAAAGGTCCAAGAGTTTTAGAAAAAATGGACAACAATTCCACTTTTTGGTGATAAAAAAAACTTTCAAAAATACAAAATAGGACCTTTTTAGGCGGGTTATTCCACTTTTAACCAAAAAAGGTCCACCACTTTTTCGAAGTCCCGCACCCCCCCCCCCCAAAAAAAATAAATAAATAAAATCCTGCGTACCGCCCTTGGACCTACCTTCAAAAACTGGGGGGGTGTTAACATTTAACACCAAGTCAGTGTCAGGCTTGTCAGTGTTAGTTTTCTGGTGTTTTGTAAATGTTATAGGATTTACCACCGTCTCGGTTGTGCTGCACAATTTTTAATTACGCATTTTATGATCTGCTTATGAAACATGTTATAGTAAGCCGTTAAAAAAAAGAAGGAAACATGACAAAATCAAACATTTTCTATTAAAATATCAGACGTTATAAGTATAAATTAACACCAAAGTTTGTGTGTTTAATGTAAACACCAGGGGTGCAGTCCTTTATTGATTCCAGGAAGAGTGTTAAGTTCCCACAAGTAGTTTAAATATATTGACCGGCAGGGTTAAAAAATGATTAACACCCATATGTGTGCAAAATAACACCAAGCAGTGTAATATCATACATGTAAAACCAAAATTGGTGTTAAATCAATATAGCACATTTTTTTTGGAAGAGCGCCCCCTTTTTTTTTCAAAATGAGATTTTAACTGTTTGCCAGCATTGGGAACTGCCAGTAAACTATAGGCCTACTGTGAATGTTAAGCTACGTCTATGTGTCGCAAAACGAATGAATTGTTTGTTAACTAAATAATTAATATCGTGATCCCGATAATAATTCAAGCCGCTTCTGGAACCGGCCTTCCAATATGACATAGCCGGGAATAGCGCAATGTACAATATCTCTCTCATCTATTAGTGTTTTATTAAGTTCTGCAAGTCAATTGTATATAGAGGTCATTTTTTCTTGAGGTGGCACTATTCATCATGGACGAGACATAAAATTAGCATTTCCGGCTCTGCCGTTTAGTACAATCTAGATCCCAATTCTAATTACAAAAATCGCTCATTTTATGATAAATACGCAGTTTGTTTTTGAGCTTCTCGTGTCGCAGAGAAAGCGCTAGGTAAAAATAAGGGCGAGTTTTCGTTTTTTTCCTCTTCCCATTCCCAACATAGTCTTTGCAAAAATATCAAATTATAAAATTGGGGGCGCTCTTCAAAAGTGCTAATATTGCCTTTATATAACACTACGATGTTGTAATCCTAACACCAGTGGTTGCAGTCCCTTCAATTGATTCCATGATGGTGTTAAAAATTAACAACCATCGTGTTAAATTTAACACTCACGTTTTTGAAGTGTGGACTTGTTTGCCATTAAAATGATAGAAACAATAAAAACAAGAAAAAAACCAATTTTATTAAAAAACAAACACTGTTTCTCTAAACTTTTGGAAATACTTCGTGGTATTTGATAACAATCTATTTACTAATCATGCAAATTCCAAAATAAACTTGAACAAATAACATCTATAATTTTATTCATGACAGACCGCATGACAATTAATTTGATGTACAAATGATTAGAGCAAACGACCAGATATCAGAAGATGTGCTGTCGTTTTATTATCAATAGATATTGTAGAAACGGGAGACTTCTAAAGATTTTAATATGTACAACACTCGACTCCCTTGGGCCTGAATTATGGCGTGCATTTTCAGTGTTTAATAGACAAGAGCATCCTTGAAATGGCCTTCTGTGGGGAATCTAAATTGTCCGAAAGATATTTACATTTTTGTGATAGGTTTTTAGTCAAAGAAACTGCTATTTTTCAATGTGAAGCATTATCCTCCACGATAAAAACAGGTTTTGTTTGTATATTTAAACCCCAAAACCCACGCGACGCGCCCTGACTGAATTTGGCAAGATTAGAAATGCCCTTAATTTCAAGCACATAAAATTACAGAAAGGTGAGAAAGGTTGAGGTGAAACCCTGAAGAGATCAAGAGATGATACGCATGCGTTGAATGTTCATCGCAAGAGTTCAACTGCTACAAAGGCTAACACTGGGTAAAACTTTTTAATGAGTTCGAGTTCGAGTTGTCGGTTCGAGTTGGCTTTTTAGAGTTCGACTTAGAGTTAGAGTTGCATTTAGAGTTTCGAGTGCTTTTCGCGTTTCGAGTTCGAGTTGCCGTTTAGAGTTTCGAGTTGCTTTTTTGGAGTTTTCGAGTTCTTTTAGAGTTCGAGTTACTTTTTGGGTTCGAGTTGACTTCGAAAATTTTGGTACCCCACATTATACCGCCATGATTGTCTTTGTCAGTGTTTTGTATCGCATACCTCCGCCCGATTGCTTGTTAACTACTTGGGATGCGGTGCATCTCAAAGCGTCTGTGCATGTGTATGGGCGGTCGATTGGGTCAAAAGGTAGAATAAATGCTTAACATGCTTCAGTTAGTGCTACACTTATTAGAGGTGCAATGAGAGGGTTTTTGAGGCACTCCAGGTAAGATGTCATAACATAGTCATTTCATATAGTTAAGACACTCAAAAGAATTTCTTACGTTGATATTTTTGTACAGAAATGATCTTAAAGGTTAAAACAATATAAATTAAAATCAGAGAATCTATTAAATATTTCAATTAAAACATAGGCTATTTCTATTTGCTTCTAGGAATTAGAAATTCACAATTTTGGTACCAAAGAACAATTCTCAGCTTAATCCCTGTTTAGATGGGCTATTTTTGGATAAAAGCTTACACACCAGTGCAAAAATCAGAATGTCCACAGTTTTAGGTACACCCGTTATTTGAAATATCTTGTTGCACCTTTACTGTTGTTTCTTTGTTTTTTTGAAATTTTGTGTGGACAACATTGAAAATTCCGACAAATATAAAAAAAAAGTAAGAAGGATATCGGGATATCGTAATTTATTTTATTAAAGAGTTAAATACGAGGATGGGCGACCCAATCGACAACCTCGTCCCCCTAATTGTTACCTAAGCCCCTTAACAAAATAATTTTAGTTTCTCGTAAGTGGCCTTTAAAAAGTGAGGAGGGAGGGGCGTTTTTTTTTTTTTTTGACTCAAATGCGCTAAAATATGGCTGTTTTTTCACCCCAAATACCACAACATTCTCAGCCACAATCATGATAATGGTGAGGCCTTTTTATTTCAATTTAAAGCAATAGACTCCCCTAGGGCTTTAATTAAAGTCACATGAAATTGACCTGTGGTTGATTATTCATGCCAAACTACCTTCATGCCAAATATCAGCCCCATAGCACATCATAATAACGAAACAAGACAACAAAGGGTAAAAACAGAAGACCAAAAACAACACTGGACAACACATACAGCCAGACAAACTTATCTCCGTTTTTAGTAAGAGTAGGCTAGGCGGTTCATTCCACCCGGTTTTCGCCGCCCTGGTGGGGGGTGGGGGTGGGTTTTCTTAGTGAAAAGGTGGGTACGGGGATGTGAGGCCGAGATCGGTTGCATTTTCAGCGATTTGGCATAATGGATCTGTCCCTTTTTCTTGCAATTGTATATGAAAGGGTTGCAATTTCTTTTGCAATGTGATTTTCCATGATTCAGGTATGAAGAATGCATGCAAACCACTAGTGAAAAATATGCTGCCAGAAATGGGCTCCAATACAGTTTAACATTTTGCTCTCAGCTTCTGGGACTTCGCCCCCAAAACCCTCCCCCAACCGGTATAAGTGGAGCGATCTTTCTTTATGGCAGAGGGGGGGAATGGGCACTTTTGGGCGGGGCGGGGGGAAACCTTAAAAACAAATGCGGTCTATAAGGGAGGGGACATGAAATTGCCCTCAAGGAGAAAGGGTGGAACCTGAATTTTTTTTCTGAAGAAATGGGGAGAAAGACCCTACATGACCTATGACCCAGTTCTATCACTGCGGTCATGAGACCTGGACAGCATCAGTGGATTTCAACAAAAAGACCGACAAGACACAAACTAAAAATTAATCACTTGTATATTACTCAGTCACCAACCTGATTTAAGCCATAACTCCAACCACACCTGATTTTCAAGACATAGATTTCATGTGGTAAATTCTTTAGGTTAGACTAACAGCTAGAATTAGTTATAAGTTTGTTCCCTGACAAACATTCGGGTCCTTTTTTCAACTGGGCATAGTGCCGAAGTGAGAAAAATGGGGGAAAACAAATAGAGGGTGTTGTTTTTTAGTGTTTCACTTGTTGATTTTTGTTTATATCTTTTGATATGTTTTTTAATACTGGCCCCCTGTTTTCAGATTGTGGTGAAAATAATTGAATAAAGGGGTTTTAACCATTTAAAAGCAGTATGTCACTATAGAACAAAAGCAGGTCTCAACTTTTACATTGCAGCATTTTCTCAATAATTAGTTTCTGGAGCATTTGGGTAAAATAACAAACTATAAATATGTTCGGTGACAAATGGAACCTTCGATTGATTTGGGACAAACAACTTTTAAAGAGATTTAATAATTTTAGTCCCATTGAATGCACAAAATGTAATCATATCAATATTCAAAATATTTTCTTTTTTGAAATATTCTAACTGTAAACTGTAACAGAATAAACATGTAATTAATTGCATGGTTTTAAAAACATTTTTTCAGTTGCTATAAGGCTTTTTCTACCGTGTTAAATGGGGCGTTACATGAACCTTAATTGAAATTTCCTGACAACTGTTGGAGAGGCGTGGCCTAAGCGGTAGGTGGCTTGCCTCTGGCGCCAATTTACCATCCAAAATTCCCGGGTTCGAATCCCGTGGGGGTCGTGGCACTGCTGGGATTTTATTCGGGTACCTATCATTCTGGATTTGATCTGTATACCAGCTATTGATTAAATACAGAATACCGCTCTCCTCCATGGTTCATCTTTGGTAAATTGGGCAAAAGGATCATGAAAGCAGCCGTCCTTTCGGAGGGGACGGTTAAGCCGTCGGTCCCGTGTACAGAGAGTCCAACTGTACATGTACTCGCAGTCCAGTGTCGAATAAGAGTAGGTTGTAAACCCCTGACTGTTCCCAATCCTCCCCCAGCCTCAACTATCGTGCCATGTTAGGAGCGTCGTATCATGGATACACGCGCCCCGGATCAGCACACTAGCTGAACTAATCCTGGACAACCACCACGAGCCATTACCAATGACTTGGGATACGAGCAACAAACCTGAAAACAGTAGGACTTTCTATTTTCTAAACTTGTATTTTTCATTATTTTATGATCTGATTGAACAAGAATTCCTGTTGACATGATAATTGGAATCTCGATCACTTTGTGTAATGGGTTTACCCGGTACTTTTGCTGATGATACAATCAATGGTAGTCATTGGCGTCGGAACCGGGGCGTACAGAACGTACAGGTACCGTGGCTCCCAATAGTTTGCCCCTCGCCCTCGCGCCCCCCTCCACAACATGAAGTCATAACTGATTTTCGGGCTTCCAGAAACACCATTACGAAATTTCAAGAACTCTGCAGACAGGAGCTCCCAACGACCAACCTAACAGCATTACTGCTCCTGAAAGCCAGCCAGGGTTGACTTATTCAATATTTTTCCCAGCCAGGTCAGCTGCCATCTATCAGCCAGAATACATTAAAAAATTCATGCTGACTCATATATTATTGTTAAAGAGATCCTAACTGGTATTCTTGCCTTTATGTTTATTAAGCAACGATGACGAACTTTGTCTTGAAATCGTTTTCAATGATCACTGACCCTAACCAATTCAGTTGTTTCTGTAGGCTGTACCCTTGATATAGTCTGATCATCGTCTAAACTGCCCACCAAAAATACACGGTATTTCACCCGTATGACCTCTGAGACGAACCATAAATTACAATATTTTAGTTGTAATTTTCCTATATTTGGCAGTTGCAAAATGTGGTATGGGTCTTGGAAAGGTTTTCGATTTTTTTTGCCAACGCCGTAAAAATAGGCACTGCGCCTCTAGTTATTTATTGCACTTTCCTCAGCCAACAAGGAACTTTGAAAGGAATCATCTCTGCCAGTTATTTGCTTTTAAATTTGAAAAACCCCAGCTAGAAATCAGTGTGGTTTAAAAAAATCCTAGTAGCTAAAATGTCAACGAGGATCAGATATTTGCTAGGACGGCCTCGTTGGGTGCGCGTGTCTGCCCTGACCCCTCTGGTACTCATCCAACACTTAAGTTATGAACTAACACGTAGCTCACTGTCTCTATATGCCTTGCAGATACTAGTCACCATAAACGTTTATAATAGACTGATCCTGCTTCTTAGAGCATACTTGCAGAAGTTAATGACAAATAATTCTGGCTCCCTCTTACATTCCACGACATGACTGAAGTCCGACGTTCAAACCACAAATGCTCTAGTGACCCCCCATATACTGGTCGTACAGTGAAGGAATAAAATGACGCCGCCTTGAAAACAAAAATGCTAACGTCTAATAGGCAATAGCACCCCGTCAATACTGATGCCGCCTTGAAAGAAACATTGCTGAATGAAGTAACTGCATGGCACACCCTGTACTTCATCAACTGGTCATCCAATTCCAAGGAATAAATTGATGCCGCCCCTTTGAAGCGCCAAAGATCATTGATAAGAACGCACAAAGCAACAGCGCCCCTGCTGAAGGCTCCACTTTGTTACATTACACTCTGCACCATATGGAAACAAATTGCACAGGTGATTACAACTATGAAGTAATTAACTGATGCCGCCCACTATAAGCAAATTTGCATAGGTCGACGATGACGCTAAGTTCTCTTCTGGTTATCCCAATGAATTATTAACTGATTGCGCCTCCCTTTAGAAGCATTTTTGAAGTCTAACAACAGCGGCGCCCATATCTGGTTACCAGAAATCAATGAATTAATTACTAAACTTAAGCAATTTTGCAGAAGTCTAATAAGCGGGGCGCACTATTCGGGCTATGCAATAATGTAATGAATTAATGGGTCTATGACGGCCATTAAAAAGAAATTTACACAAGTTCACAAGCACTTGAGCCACTGGTAATATCCAGTTAATCAAATTGATTCGCCCCTTGACCAATGTTGAAAACAAAACTGCGCACATTTAACAAGCAATTGATGCCCTTAAACTGGTTATCCAATAACGTCAATTATAATAAACTTATGTGCCTACTAGTAAATAAGTGCAAAAGTCCCTATACTCGGCGACAAGTTCCCACAAACCTTTGACGAGCACGTACTCAATGGCCCTGTCTTCTTCTTGAATTTTTATCTTTTTTTGGGAAATCTCACAGTATCATGGACACCTTCTTATTCAGGAGATTTAAACGTTACTTCAGTCAACATGTTAACTGATAGAAGAGGCAAAGTTTCGCTGATATAATCTAGTCCTGTTACTATTTTACGCAAACATGTGACGGCCTATCCACCTTTCTCGAAACCCCTCTTGACCTCATTCCTCAACACGCTTTGAAACCTTTGTTGCAAATAGTTCTACGACCTATTATCGTCCGTCCGGATCATGCTGCAGTCTTGTGTCAACTCATATTGTTCGGCCTAACATACCAAAAATGACAATTTCCTTTCCTCCGACAAATTTTGTGACTATTGAAGCTAGACGTTTCCGAGCTGATCTTTTTAAATTCACCTCTGTATACATCTCCTGCTTCTGATTTAAACGCATTTGTCCAATATGATCAAGTTTCAATGACCTGAAAGACAAAGCATTTGCCTTTGATTACTCGCACACTAAGGTGTCGTCCAAACGCGCCCTTGGTACAACTACAATCTACTTGAGATGAACGCAACGTCCGTGCCTTGAAAGACGCTGGGCACTTCGACCTAGATTTTCAAAGCATGCTATATATAATCGCATGATAAAGCAGGCCAAACTTAACTACCATTCCACACAATTTGAAGATTGTAACTCAAAACAGTTGTTCCATAAAGTTGACAGTTGTGCACACCAAAGTAGCAAGGTTTACCTTCTGATGGATTCGGATCTTTCACTTGCAGATCGGCTTTCTGACTTTTTTTGCCACAAAATTCAAAATATTAAAAATTTTTCTCAATAAGTCATCTCAGTCCTGATTTTCAGGTTCCCTATTCTTCCATTTCTTCAGAGTCATGTAAAAATAACTTCATTCCTGATTTTCACAACCGGTACGGGAGGCAGACGGTCAGAACTAAAATAACTCACCATCAAACTTCATGCAGTCTCGACCCGATACCACCTGGTTATTGAAGAAATGTTTGCATGAGCTTTTACCAGTCATTAGCCACAGTTATCATATGTCATTCAGTCAGGAAGGTCAATTCCCTGATATCTTGAAATGTGCGCATATGACTCCTATTTTGAAGAACCTAATCTGGATTGTGAAATCTGAAACTATCGACCTGTTGCCAACCTCAGCTTCCTCTTCTCGCGAAGACCATTGCGTCGTGATGTGTGCTTCTTCAGTTCATAGTACTTTTCATCAACTATCTCTCCAGTAAAATGCAATCTGCGTATAGATCTTCTTATAGCATCGAAACTGCTCTTCTTCGTGTATATACTGATTTATTGTTAGCTGTTGATCAAGTCCATGAGCTGTTTTGATACTTTTAGACTATTCTATCTACAGCTTTTGATACTATTAATCAAGATGTTTTCTCAATCGTTTTACATTGTAAATGGCGTATCAGGAACTCTGCTTGAATTGGTTTAAATCATATTTTTTCCAATGTTCCAATCTATTGTCATAAACAACTCGCTTTCAAAACCTCATGTGCCACTACAAAGTGCACCTCAAGGCTCTGTGGATTGGACCGTTATTCCATTTACATATATACTGCACCACTTGAATATATTCATTGAACACATGGTTTTGGCAGAATGATATATGCGGATGAAACTCAAGTTTATGTTGTTTCTGAAACAAGATTCTGTGACCCTGCCAGATTACCAAGCTTGACAGATGTATAAGGATAATAAAGCTTGGTCCAAAATGCAAATTATTTGAAAATTGAATGAGGACACAACTAAAGTTATTCATCGTCAGCACATTCGTTTCATCATCAGAAAACCGTCCCTTATACCATCTATTAACACTTAGTTGCCCAAGATAAAAAGACTTCCGTTTCCGTGCCCAGGGGGGTTCCTAGGGACCCACCCAGATAACCACTTTCCCATGGGGTTTGATCATGACACTAACACAAGTAATGGGGGTCACTTAAAGAACCACATACCGACAAAAAATTGAATCCGCAACTTTGACCTATGACTAGGCCAATTGAAATTTCACTCCCCGAAAAGGAGTGTTCGCAACCATTTCCATCCTCACCAACTCCATATAAGGTTTTGAAACCCAAATATTCTTTATATCTACTCTAATACCAATTAAAATAATCATTGCAAACTATAACCAAATTTATACCATCTTTGTATTTTTTCTCAGAAACTTCAAAAGCACCTTTTTCCATAGACTTACACAGTTAAGATTAAGAGCACGTCATGACAATTCAAATTGATTCGATCAGCATATAAAAAAGGTTTAGTTTGATTAAGTATTATTAATTATTAATTAATTGCCAACATCCTACGAGATATCTAAGCAAATAAATCCAAGATTTACTTACTTTATTGTTTTAATTAGTAAAATATCTTGATTTTTTTCACTTCTCGTTAGTGCCCAGGGGGGTTCCTAGGGACCCAACCTAATTATTCCTAAGGAAGCCGTGCGGATGAAATTTTTTTAGTTATCAGGAGAAGCGTATTTCATAATCAGACCATTAGGCAAAAAACCTCCTTGAAAAATGTATTGCGTAACCGAGAAATCGCCAAAATAATCAAATGTTGGGTACTATTGGAACCCCCCCCCCCCCCCCTTGGGCACTTAATGTGTTAAAATCGCCAATTGCTGCAATACACCTGTCAAGAGTGCACGCAACCTCGGTGTCATCTTGGAAAATGAATCTCAGCATGCGAGCTTTACATAAATAACATTTGTCGCTCTGTCTCTTATGCTTTGTACAAGAAAGGTCGCATAAGGGATTGCCTTGATCTAAAATCTACTGAAATCTTAGTTCACGCATTACTTGTCGTCTTGACCACAGCATATCCTTCTCTATTGCCTACACCGTACTCCCAATATCTCCACGACTACAGCGAAATTCAAACTCTGGCCGCCAGACTTTTACTCGTACTCGCTCTTGTGAACATATTACAACCGAGTTCTCAAAAATTGCATTGGCGCCATTGCGTTTTCCTGAAGTACAGCTATTAGTTTTAACTTACAAATGTATGTATCCATGGATTGGCACCAATTATCTTCAGACTCATACAAGAAATACAAACCATCTCGTAATTTACGGTCATCTTTAACAAATGAACCTTTTATCTACTTCTGTTTCAACTCTTTTATATGGGGTCCATCGCTCATTCTCCAAAGCTCATCCGAACTCTGGAACCAAACTTCCTTTCCTTCCTTCCACATTAAAAATTGTCAAGACTGTTGGCATTTCAGTCAAGTCTAAAACACATCTTTTCAAACTTGCTTTTGATGATTAATTTTACACGTTTAAGGTTTAATTTTTTATTTTGTATTTACGTATTTCTTGTTATATTTACTGTTTTGCTGTTGTTGTATAGCGCTTTGAGACCTCGGTATAAGGCGCTTAATAAGCAACTGTTTTATTATTATTATTATTATGTTACTGTGTTGAAACATAATCGTCTCTAATTGGCTGGTAGAGCGATCTGCTGTTGTCTAGCCACTAAACTTAGAACTCATAGAATGTTGCACACGCGCTGACAGGTTCCGCCCACCTGCACGATAGTCAAAGGTTTTCTTTCCTGGAGTATGACAAAGCTATTCTGCTATTCTGGTTATCGATAAAGTAATGAACTTTTGTCACCAATAGAAGCAAATTTGCAGAAGTATAAAATTGGGCCAATTGATCAGCCCAATGAGTATCAAAAACCAATTTGCAGAAGTCTAATACACACTGGCACCGCTTGTTCTGGCTGTTCCAGCAAACTAATGAATAAAAGCCTCCCGTTATAACAATTTACAGAATTCTTGCTAAATTCCAAATATGGGGTCTTTTGGGTGAAAATTTTCGAATATTTTCCTCAAAAATAGGGGTTTTTGGGTGAAAATTTTCAAAATACTCAACTCCAAAAATAGGGGTGTTTGGGTAGAGTGGTGACCTTTTCAAAAAATAATGGGTCAATGGTTACACGGATGCTCAATGTTGGGGGTCTTACCAGCATGCATACGCGTCCACCTCCAATGGAGTGCCCCCCCCCCCCGAAACGATGCCATCGCATTCTCTGATATAAAAGGCTGATGTTGCGTTTTTTGCAGAGGTCTCATAACTGAAAGCACCCGTATACCCGTCGTTCCAATGAAGAAGAACCATTTGCTACTTTCAATTTGTTCTAAATCAAAATAAAACATTGTGAAAATGTGTTTTTGGAAAAGAACATTGCAAGGGTTTCGT
Organism: Ophioderma brevispina; assembly: GCA_023653785.1. Lineage (NCBI taxonomy): Eukaryota > Metazoa > Echinodermata > Ophiuroidea > Amphilepidida > Ophiodermatidae > Ophioderma > Ophioderma brevispina. The sequence continues at coordinate 8,749 of JAMKCH010043862.1, read as the reverse complement.
GTCTTCGCCGTGGGAGAATGGACACCCTCTTTCCACCCCACCCCCTGCGGCCACTTGTACATGATTCCATGGACAACTTTCATAATGGAGTCAACCAAAAACGTTAAAACCAGATGTCCTAACTCTTTTTAAGTTTCATTAATCTTATTTTTGCTATCATCATTCTAAAGGTAACCATACAAATTTCACAATGTTTCCTTAATTTTATTATGAGAAAAATGTGTTTTGGAAAGCAAACATTGCATTCTATGGTTTCCGCGCTTTGCGCTGGCCGGGAGAGGAATCCCCTTACTCATTAACTATTTTTTACTTTTTAAGCCTTTGATTTGAATTTTGTGATTTAAGGCCTTTCAATTTTGTTTCCAATCCATCAAATCCCCTACGAGAAAATGTGAATTGGAAAATTACATGCAAGGATTCCGCGCTTTGCGCTGAAGGGGCAACCTCCCACATCCACCCCGGCCGCTTCATAAACTCTCCATGTCAATTTGACTTATGATTTGTTCATTAACAGCCTTAACTCCCATTAACTACATTTTTATTACTTTTTAAGACCGTCCGATCTTAAATGACTATATTGCATTATAAATTGAAGCTTTGTAATTGTCAAATTGTCTCCATCAATTTTCACGAGAAAACGTAACTGTGGGAAATGAACCTTCAGGTTCCGCGCTTCGCGCGAAAAGTGGCCACCTCTCCCACATTCCACCGCTGCCGCTTCATATATTAACTCTACAAGGTCAACTGACTTATAATTCGTTCAAATAAACCTTACCTATTAACTCAATTTTACTTTTTAAGACCGTTGATCTTTTATCTTAAACTATATTCATTATAAAAGTGATCCTTTTGCTATTTCAATTTGTTTCATCCAACATTTCACGAGAAAATGTGCTTTGGAAAATAAACAATTTCCAAGGTTTCCGCGCTCTTCGCGCGGACCCTCCCACCCTACCCCCTTACCATTAAGAATTTTAAACATTTTTAAATCTTTCTGGTGTCAGCCTACTTTTTTCTAGACAACTGGAAGTTGCAGGCCTGTGACCGCGATGTTTAAAACGTTCAAAACGTCAATAATGGCCTAACGTATGTGATTCAAGTTACCTAAATAATTAATAAAGATTTCGCCCCGGAAGGGAAATAGGTTTGGCGCCCCACCACAGCGGGACGTCCACAGTAAATATGTCTTTCCGCTCCGATGATGGTATTGTAAAGGGATTGAGGAGATACAGACAGGCTGTAACCGAAAAATATACATTGGAAACATTTATTTTTTGTCATCATATTTATTATATTTCATGGTATCAATAGTTTTATACACATTTTAAAGACCACTGCCAAACTAACTTTGCTTTATAGTTTCAAATTGGTGGTCCTTAAAGCCGAGACATTTCAGTTTCTGAATTAGTGTAAAACAAATGTTGGAAACCACTTTTGTTCATGCACATTGTAAATTTAATCGATTGGATATGATGCTATCCATTATGCACCATTGCAAACAATGCATGAAAGTAACCCAACTGGTTACCGACTACTGTTGAAATTTTATGTGCATCGCCTAGTTTTTATCTGCAGCTGAGAATGGTGTTAACAATGGTTTTAAAATAAGACCCATAGAAATAGTGAAAATGTCAGAATAGTCGTTTTCCATGCAGATTGCAGTTTAGCGATTTTATCTAAGAATTTGGGTGTCAAATTTGTTAATTTTAACTACTGTATACATCTATAGAAAATCTGCTATCCAGAAATTTTTCAAACAGAACATGTTTGTATAAACTAACCAAATAGCAAGACAGTACACGGTATAAAGCACTTCCGACTCCAGTGTATCAGGGTTATTAAGTTGATGTACAGTCTTAAAGGCCTATATGTGAAGATCTATGGAATACTAAAATGTTCATTGATAAAATGACATAAAATGCATTAACCTCGTCTTACCAACCTTTTTTTGTAACCGGTTTACCAAGGGGTGGTTACCACCTGGGAATCGTTATAAAGGCATGGGAGACTAAGGTTTTGATAGCATGTCAAGCTAAGGTCCTCTTTTCCTTGATACCAAATAGTACTACGTACTAGTAACTATGTCACAATGACGTCATAAAGTCCGCGAGTCAGCAAAATGGCATTTTCCACAGAACATAGGCGAAAATCCAATTTTGTCGCTAAAAAAGAGGTATATCGGATTTTCATGTGTTTTCAGCTTCTAAATGATGGCAATGGCTAGTTTTCATAAACCAGCGTTTCGAGCCATACTGTGGCACATATTTTCAAAACTGTACCCCAAATTTTCCTTGGGTGCCAACCACCCCTCTTACCCTCGACTTTGAAGGCATACCCTAACCCCAGTGAAGGTAGCACCTTCACATTTTTTGCTAAAATTACCGGAAGGACGAGAAAAGGATTATACCTGGAAGCTTTTTTACGCCACAAGCTTTTGGCATTAGCGCACCATAGGAAGTTCACTAAGGGGGTAACCACTCCCCTTGGAAGCCGAGGGTTAAAAACGTTTCATATATTGCCCAAAAAAGTTTAAGAATTGTTTCATTTTACTAAACTGTCACCTGACCCATTTCCTTTCATCATATGTGTGTTCTTGCTACAACCGGGTCCTGATGAATATTTTGCATGCTATTATCATGCATAGGCTAGAAGGGGGGGGGGCTTGGGGGGGGGGGGGCGGGGCACCCCAATAATTTTGGTGGAGGGGGCTTGAATACCCTTGAGTCCCCCCAATAATCTTATCACTTTTTAAACCAAAACATTCACATTTCCCAAATCTTTCCCCTCCCCAATGGTAGCATCAGACTTCTCTTTTGGGGGAAAAATGAAATTCTGGGGGTAAGAGTGAAATATCTGGGGTCAAAAACGTTCAATAAGTTTGAGATTTTTTCAACGATTTTTGCTCAAAATCACTTATATTTACCCAAATTTGGTGATTTTTTTTAAAAAAAAAAATCGCTGTTTTTTTTTTGCCAAAAATCCGTCATTTTTTCTGGTGGCCGGGGGGGGGGCCTCTGGTAGGAAAGAAAATGGCCCCCCTTACTGTGCCGGGCCACTCTGCCTCCCCCCAACTCGGCGCCTCGCGGGTGTGGCCCCCCCCCCAATCCTTAAAATCTTACTAAGGCCCCATTTCCCACTTTTTAGGGACAACCCGTGTTTATGTGAAATAATCTTGTTGCACATTATACCTGTTTTGTTTCTTTGTGAAAAATTTTGTGTGGAATCCGGAGGTGGAAAATTTTCGAGCATAAATATAAAAAAGTAAGAAGGATATCGGGAATATCATTATTTATTTATTAAAGATTTAAAATCCGAAGGTGGGCGACGCAATCGACAACTTCGCTCCCCCCTCATTTTACCTAAGGGGTGCCACCTTAAAATTAATTTTTAGTTTCTCGTAGATGGCCTTTACAAAAAAGCCAGGAGGGAGGGCGTTTTTTTATTTTGTGATAATGACTCTAAAATATGGCTGATTTTCACAAACACACCAAAAATACCACAGACATTCCAGCCCATCAGAATGAAATGATGAGCCTTTTTATTCAATTTTTAAAGGAATAGACTCCCTAGAGGCCTTTAAAGTCACATGAAATTGACTGTGGTTGATTATTACATGCCAAACTACCTTCACAATGCAAATATCAGCCATATGTCCAAAGCATATAACGAAACACATACAGCTACAAACTTATCTCATTTTTAGTAAGATTAAAGGCTAGGCGTTCAGTCACCCGGCTTTCCGCCCGGGGTGCGCCCGGGGTGGGGTTCTTAGTGGAAAAGGGGGTACGGGGGAGTGATGCGACGAGACTAAGGTTGCGTGTGTGTGTGTCATCAGGCGATTTTGGCCTATTGGATCGGTCCCTTTTCCTGCAAATTGGTATATGAAAGGGTTGCATTTCGTTGGCAAGTGATTTACCAATGTAATTCGGGTATGAAGAATTCAGGCACACCACGAGTGGTGGACGCGCGTAGTGCTGCCATAATGGCCTCAAAATACCACGATTTAAATTTTATCTCCAGCATCTGGCCTTCGCCCCAAAACCCTCCCCCCAACAGGTATAAGGGAGACGGATCGTATTTATGGCAAGGGGGGAATTGGGCACTTATGTGGCGGGGGGGGGAACCGAAAAAAATATGCTGGCTATAGAGGGGGGACAGGTGAAATTGCCTCAAGTAGCACAGGGGGAACCTGAATTTTTTTTTCTGAGAAATGGGGAGAAGACGCATGTAGGCCTACATTACCTCAGTCTATCACTGATGTTCATGAGACCGCATGCAATAAGTGATTTCAACAAAAAAGACCTAACAAAAGACACACCTAAAAAGTTAATCACTTTTATTAACTCAGTCACAACCTTGATGTAATAGCAATAACTACACCACCACTGAGTTAAGAACATAATTTCAGTGTGGTAATCTTTATGTATGAATAAACAGCTAGATTATTTTCTAAGTTTTCCCCGAACAAAACATTCGTCTTCTTTTCAACTGGGCATAGTGGCCGAAGTGAGAAAATGGGGGGAAAAACAAATAGAGGTGATTTGTTTTTTAGTGTTCAATTTTGGTTTGATTTTTGGTTATAATCTTTGATATGTTTTTTAATAATACATATACTGGCCACATGTTTCAGATTGTGTGAAAATAATTGCATAAAGGTTTTTTAACATTTAAAAGAGTAATGTCACTAAAACAAAAGCAGTCTCACTATTACAATTGCAGGCCAATTTTCTCAATATTAGTTCTGGAGAATTGTGTAAAATACAAACTATAATCTTGTATCTGACAATGGAACATGCGATTGAGTTTGGACAAACAACCTTTTAAAAGAGATTTAAATAATTTTTAGTCCCATTGAATGCACAATTGTATCATATCCAATCTTTCAAATGACGTCTACAAGGGCTTCAAAAATCCTAACGAATCAACATGTAATTAATTGCCTGGTTAAACATTTTTCAGGTTGCTATAAAGGGCTTTTTTTACAAGATTTAATCGTTAACAATGAACCTTTAATCTGATCCTGAAAACGTGGGGAGAGCGTGCCTACGGTTAGGTGCTTTGCCTCTGGCGTCAAATTTACCCACAAAATTCCAGGGTTTCGAATCCCGGTGGGGGTCGTGACTTGCTGGGATTTATTCGGGTACTATCAATTCTGGATTTTGTCTGTATCCAGCTATTGTAAATACAGAATACCGCTCTCCTCCTCCATGGTTCACTTGGAATTGGGCAAATGATCATGAAAGCATCCCTCCTTCGGAGGGGACGTAAGCCGTCGGTCCCGTGTAAACAGAGAGTCACAACTGTACATGTACATCGCAGTCAGTGTCGAATAATTATAAGAGTAGGGTGGAAACCTCTGATTGTCCCACATCCGCCGCAGCCTCAAATAGCGGGGCCATGTTGGAGTCGTCCGTTCATGGATACACGCGGGCCCCGGATCAGCACACTAGCTTAACAAATCTGACACCACCACAAGCAGTACCAATGACTTGTGGATCGAGCAAACAAACCTGAAACAAGTAGTGACTTTCTATTTCTAAACTTGTATTTTTCATTATTTTATGATCTGATTGAACATGAATTCCTGTTGACCAAGTAAATTGTGAATCTTGGACCACTTTGTGTTAATGGGTTACCAATGTACGTTTGCTGATGATACAATCAATGTATATTGGTATTGTAAAGGGATTGGGAATACAGGCTGTACAGAAAAAATCTTTGGAAAACTTTATTTTGACATATTTATTAATTTCTAGGTACAAATAGTTTTATGACACAATTTACGACCCACTGCCAATTAAACTTTGCTTTATTCAATTGTGGTCTGAAAGCAGAGACATTTCTTTTTCTGAAGTAGTGCAATAAAACAATGTGACCACTTTTTGTTTCATCATGCATAACATTGTATTTTAATTAGAATTGATTGATGCTATCCATTATGCAACCATTGAAAACAATGCAATGAAAGTAGCCCCAACTGGTTTACCGACTACCTTGAAATTTATGTGACATCGTCCTAGTTTAATTTGGCAGCTTAGGAAATGTGTTACATGTGGTTAAATTCAAGACCAAAGAAATAGTGAAAATGTCAGAAATAGTCGTTTTCCCAATGCAATGCAGTTAGCTATTACTTTATCTGAGAAATTTGGGTTCAAATTTTTATTTTATAATACACTGTAATAACACTATAGCAATCTGCTATCAAAATTTTTCAAACAGAACATGTTTGTTATTAAAACTAAAACTACCACATAGCATACAGTAAGGTATAAAGCACTCGACTCCAGTGTATCAGGGTTATTAAAGTTGATGTACAATTCATTATGGCCTATAGACATGTGCGGATCCAGGATTTGAAAAACTTCAAAGTTACCGGGGGGCTGAAATGCTGAAACTTGTCAAAATGGTCCAAAAATGGGCTGAATTTTAACAAGATGTTTTGCAGAATTAAACGGGAGGGCCTCGCCCCCTCCTGGATCCGCGCCTGATATGTGAAGATCTATGAATTACTAAAAATGTTCATTGATAAAATGACATAAATGCCTTAACCTTCGTCTATACCCAACTTTTTTTTGTACACGGTTACCAAGGAGGTGGTTACCACCCCTGGGAATCGTTATAGACGTCATGGCGATACTAAGTTTTGATCTCAGTGGATTTGCTAAGGGCCCCTCTTTCCATTTTATACCAAAATAAGTATCTAACGTACCTAGATACGTCAACAATGACGTCATAGTCCGCGAGTCAGCAAAATTTTCAAATTCTAAAAAATTAATAAAATTAAAAATCCAATTTTGCGCTAAAAAAGGCAGAGGTATAAAGTATAAAATCGGATTTTCATCATGTGTTTTTTCAGCTCTAAATGATGGCAAATATTGCTAGTTTTACATAAACATAGCGTTTTAAAGAGCCATACTGGTGCAAAATAATTTTCAAACTGTACCCACTATAAATTTTCCTTGGGTGGCAACCACCCCCCCCCCCTACCCTTCGACTTGAAGGCATACCCTAACCCACAGTGAAGTGCTCCTTCACATTGTTTTGCTAAAATTACCGGAAAGGACGAGAAAATTGATATACCTGGAAGCTTTTTTCGAAGCTTTTGGCATTTTAGCGCACCATAGGAAGTTCACTAAAGGGGTGGTAACCACTCCCCTGGTAGGCCGAGGGGTAAAAAAAACGTTTCAAGAATATTGCCACAAAAACGTTTTAAGAAATTGTTCATTTTTACTCTTCACCATGACCCTTTCCCTTTCATGCATATTGTGTTCTTGTACAACCCGGTCCCTGAGGAATTTTGATAGCTAATTATCATGCAGAGGCTTAGGAAAGCGGGGGGGGGGGGCTGGGGCTTGGGGGGGCGGGCACCCCCAATAATTTTGGTGGGGGGCTCAAATACCCTGAGCCCCCCCCCAATAATCTTATCACTTTTTAACCAAAACATCAAATTCCAAATCTTTCCCCTCCCCAATGGTGCACAGACTTCCTTTTTGGGGAAAAAGGAAAATTCTGGGGGTTTATAGTGAATTTAGAGTGATAGAGTGAAATTATCTGGGGGAAAAAGTTCAAAAGTTTGAGATTTTTTTTTAACACGAATTTTGGCCCAAAATCACTTTATATTTAACCCAAATTTGGGATTTTTTTGCAAAAACGCTGTTTTTTGCCAAAAAATCCGTCATTTTTCTTCATGGCGGGGGGGGGGCATCGGTAGGAAGAAAAAATGGCCCCCCCTTTACTGGGGGGGGCTGCCGCCACTGGCCTCCCCCACTCAGCGCCTCGCGGTGGCCCCCCCAATTCCTGAAAATCTTACTAAGCCAATGTCAATGTTACCACAGTGATACAGGATCGAAAACTAGGAGGGGAACCTGAAATATTTTGTAAGTTCTAAGGGGGGGAACCTGAAATACATATGGAAATGGAATGGGGATCTTGAAAAAAATCATGGTGTAAAAAAAACATTGAAATGCCCACTCCCCCCCCCTGCGTTGTTAAAGAAACGATCGCTCCCTAAGGACGGGTAAGCAAATCTGTCATTGTTTGTATATTTTCGGGGCCAGTGGTCAAAACACCAGGGCCGCACATATCCCTACCAAACCAAAAGTGGAGACCCCAGGGTTTCGCGATTGCCATTCTGGCTTTCGCGATTACCCAGGCTTTCTTGGGCCTCCCCAAACCTCCTGCCAATATCGCCCATAATGGTCAAAACATAAGGAAGTCCCACCTTGTTTGTGACACTTTGGACCTAGTTTGTGTTGCACCCTCAATTTTTTTCTGGCTCAGGTCACCCTTTGGACCTTTTGGTTAACTAGGAACAAACCGTAAAACGCATGCGCGAACCGGGGATTTCAAGATACCGAAGGGAGCTTTAGAAACGTAAACACAGTGCGAAAAAGCAACCGAGTGACCGACAAAATCTTAATTATTATTTTCTAAGCACGATCGGACTACAAGGTTTGTGGAAAAAATAAATGTATATGTTATGGCGGTTGGCACACGGTTTATTCTGCGTGAATGGTTGGAGAGAAAAAATAATAAGTAATTTTGTACCACACTGTACAGCGAAAAATACACCGAAAAAACGGCAAAAATTTCATTACGATGAAAATTGAAGCCGAAAATAAACCCCTATCCTGGCCATTTTTGAAACTCCGCTTCAAAAATGTTCTAAACCAATTATGATAGTGTACTTTTACAAAATCCTGATGCCCCGGTAGTCTCCATTTCGTAAAAGGAAGTTTCTGGACAAAAA
>JAMKCH010043861.1:0-26273 GCA_023653785.1 Ophioderma brevispina | reverse complement strand
TTAAGACCCTCATAATCTTAAACTTAAATGTTTATTTATTTAATTTAATAAGTCTCATTATTGAAACTCACGCTTTAGCCATTGACCACAACAATTTCCCTACATTCTATGTGAAAATTAAAGAGCTGCAAAAATTGTTACTCTGGTTTGGAAGGGGATCATACCAAGTGACAAAATGAATTGATTCATGATAAATATTGCTAATCTAGAGAGAGAGCAGCCAAGAAGCCTGGTTCCAATACATTGTAGCTGGTTATCACTTGGCGCAGGTTATTATAATTTGCGTATCTAGCTAAATGATAGTTATGTTATAACGTCAATTACCACTCTCCAATTCACAGTTGGGGTTGTCCTTGATCTACTTCATACAGAGTAAACTTGACCCTGGGACTTTGGGGAACAATACTTGGTTCAACTTTTGACTTTCAACTAGCAGGGGGTATTCAATGTGTTCATTTTCACTCTTCTCTAGGACTCTTAGTGTGGGAGTTATTAGCTGAACAATAACTTTAGTCCCGAATAAAGTATGTAGGGCCTACCTTTCTCAACAAACATTTGTTATACATGTGAAACCAGAAGTTGTTGTCGAAACATATAAATTCTAAACAAATAGTGAATACTCTGTATATTAATCTATTGAGTGGCACATAAAATATTGTAAAAAGGACAAGTGGACTATATAGCCGATTTAATAGTCAATGGTCTTTTCACACTATATTTTTAAATTATGTAATCATCAAATAGAAACACATTTCTACTACCTATTTGATTTTACACTTGATCTTGCGAGCAATTTGTGACTGAAACTGTGCTGCATGTTTTTGTACCCAAAATTGTATGTCCTGCATAGAGTAGAGACCATGTTACCATTTTACAAAAGTCAAATTTGTTTTGGTTAAGTTTTACAAAAAACGATTTTCACCTGATTCTTCTGTGAACATGGAAAAATCAATGAAAATGACCCTATATCACAGTCTAACGTACCTGTGGAGAGAGTATCAGTCATTGAGTCATAGGAAAAGAAAGGAGGGACGTGCTCACAAAAACGTTGGCCTTCCACACCCGACTCGTCCGGTGTTCACTAAACATTCTCAAGATTACAACAGACAATTTGAACACAGAACAAAACGGCATTTGAAAGAAAGATGTGCCTTTGAAGGGTTATTAAAGTATACTTGGCCACTATATTCTGTAATTGCCAAAGATGGGCACTTTTTCACTATTTGCACAAGTTTTTTGAGACAGGCTGTAGATACCTGCTGTATCATAAATTAAGGAAGGGTTTTCATGCATCGTTGATGCGCTCGTTTTAGGGAGTGATATAGATCTTGCATGTCCCCACCATTAAATCAGTTATCAAACTTGTGTCGCTAATCTAACAAAGTTCAAAATATCAAATTTGACCAATATCTTGATATAGCCCCATAATATGGAATAAAGCATGAGCGCAAACTATTTGTGGGATTACTCTATAATGGTTGCAATCAAAGAGCTGCTTTATGCTTATTCCATGCAGAATAATATTTGCAGGGTCAAAGTGCTGTGTATTGTTTTGATTAATGAACATTTTATACCACTCTTGTATACAATTAATAATGAAATTATTTGTATTAAAATAGCATTAAAATGCAATAAAACAGCAACCATCACAAACTCTATGGCGGTGGTCACTTTCAACTTGTTCACAGTCTGTGCACTAATTTTCGGTTCTGTTAATAATTTTAATTCTTGACAAATCTGGGGATCAACTACAGCCTCTTCCTGTAGTTTTATTTGCATACATTCAGGCCTATGGAAAGGCTTCGGACACTATTTTCGAAGATAACTGATGTATAAGCCAGTTCACATTGGACTATTTGTTGATTATTGCTGTAAATATCAGGAAAACAATCAGTGCTTTGGAGAGCCTAAGTGAGCGACTAATTACTAATGTAAATGATACCATCGTGAATTCACAATGTTGCGATGCGAGTTGTATTTGACAGTACTAAGCCTAGGCTTCTTGAACCAAATGGTTGATTTGATTTCTAATGCACAAAAAGGTAAGGCTTGCGCAAATTATTCTGATGGATTATTCATGACAGAAAGATAAACAGAATTACAATGGAAAACCGTAGATGAAGGTAACAATGGGACATCACTCTAACATGTCAGCAGACCGGTGCTAACTTGTTTTGTTATCAACATGATGTCACATCTATAAAGGTTGTTGTTTGGTGGAGTTAAGTAAACTCATTGAAAAAGGATCTGCTACTAAAATGCACTATCATGATTTGCTCAATCAGAAAATAAAAAAAAAAATCAGATTTGGCGATATCGTATGGTGTCCTGGACTTGCCCTACAAAGTGATAAGACCCCAAAAGCAAACTAATCAGGACAAAATCTGATATTTAGTCATTACTGTCCACACGGATACTTAAATTACAAAATGTAACTGAATGGAGAATCTTTGAACACTGCTAGGTTTCTTCCTTTTCTGTCGTTTCTTCTGGAAAAAGGTAACCTAGGAGAATTCTACCGACATTTCCTTCACTTAAAGCTTTCCTGCAAATTTCAAAATTTGGACTCTGCACATGGATTACTGATAGGGTCTTTAAAGGGACATAATGGCATGAGAAAATATTCAGAAATAATGAAATGGATACTTATTGAAGTAACTTCCACACATTGAAAAAACAATTTGGATTCTTCACATTCTGTTTAAACAGTAAAACATAAATGGTTTGTGGCAGTTTCAGTTTGTGGCAAATTTCTGCCACAGAAAATCAAAGTGTGAATCACTGTCAGAATTAAGTCTATCTAGCCATGTTTTGTGAACAAGTCAAAGCATTGAGACTGGGAATTCAGACCATTGTAATTCAGGCTTTGTATTAAGATAGTGATTGCCAAGTAAAGGTGGATATAAGCCGGGATTAGCACTTATAATGGCAATGGTCAATCAGTGAGATGATGACGGAATGCTTTAAGTTGATCATGTTGGCCGGGGTAGTCATGTTAGCATCCTTGGTGAAAGCGAAGCTACAAAGCCAAATAAAATTAGTTATTTGTCCTTTTTTTTTACAAAATGTAAAGCACCCAAATGTTTTCAAATTTGTGGAAGTGAATTTCTTTCAGGAAGGGTTCATTTCATATGTATAATAAAGTTTTTAATGCCATTGTGTCCATTTAAGGACAATCCGATGTTGCGGATACATACTTTCAAAGTGTTTGCTTTTTTAGGGTTTAAGGCAATTAAATTATGCAAAATAAGAAGCACTTAAACAATAACAGCACATTTTACAGAGTGCCCTCCATTTCGTGTTGGTAATTGTCTAGTAAACTAACCTATGAACAACAATGCTAAAAAATGGATTTATCAGAAAATAAAAAAAAAAATCAGATTTGGCGATATCGTATGGTGTCCTGGACTTGCCCTACAAAGTGATAAGACCCCAAAAGCAAACTAATCAGGACAAAATCTGATATTTAGTCATTACTGTCCACACGGATACTTAAATTACAAAATGTAACTGAATGGAGAATCTTTGAACACTGCTAGGTTTCTTCCTTTTCTGTCGTTTCTTCTGGAAAAGGTAACCTAGGAGAATTCTACCGACATTTCATTCACTTTAAGCTTTTCTCCAAATTTCAAATAGTTTGGACTCTGCAAATGGATTAATAATGTCTTTAAAAGGGACATAATGGCATGAGCAAAAAATATTCAGAAATAATGAAATGGATCTTTATTGGTGAGAAGTCACTTCCAAAATTTGGAAAAACAATTTGGAGCTTACATTCTGTTAAAAACAGTAAAAAACCCAGAAAAGTGTGTGGCAGTTTCAGTTTGGGCAATTCTGCCACAGAAGGAAAATCAAAGTGTTGACATCCCTGTCAGAATTCAAAGTTCTATTCTAGATGTTTTGTGACACAAGTCAAAAGCATTGAGACTGGGATTCAGACATTGTACTTCAAGCTTGTTTAAGATATTGATCTGCCAAGTGAAAGGTGGTAAGCCGGGATTAGCACTTATAATGGCACTTTTTATTGGTCATCAGTGAGCGATGCTGCATGCTTTCAAGGTTTGAATCAAGTTGGCCGAGGTAGTAAGTGCATCCTTGGCGTGAGAAGCGAAAGCTTACAAAGCAAATAAAATTAGTTGGTCTTTTTTTTACAAAATGTAAAGCCCCAAATTGTTTTCAAAATTTGGGGAATGATTCCGGAAGGGTTCATTCATTATGTATAATAAATATTTTTTTCATTCGCCATTGTGTCCCTTTAAGGGACCAATCAGATGTTGGGATACTACTTTCAAATGGTGGCTGTTATTGTAAGGCAATTAATATTCAAAATAAGAGAGCTACTTAAAATTAACAGGCACATTTTTTAAAAGAGTTGCCCCCATTTCGTGTTGGTAAGTGCTAGTAAAACATCTTACTATGAATAACAATGCTAAAAAATGTGTATTTATTATAATAATAGCGAATTGTATCCGCCACAGATTGTACTTAACGCAGAGCTGGAAATGCTAAGTTTATGTACGTCCACGATGAAAATAGTGCCATCCATGACTCTAATTTGACTCTCCTGAAACCGATAGGACAACAACTAATGGATCGAGCGTATAAACACAAATGGCACCAATTTTACGGCTTATTCCATTATTGGAAGGACGTTTCCAGCAGCCGTTGAATTATTATCAGAGAATTTCTCGATATTAATTATTCTAATTACACCCCCTAAATTCCTTGTTTTGCGGACACAGACATTTTCGGAGCTTCCATTCACAGGCTAATTTACTAGTCAATTACCAATACAACACGTGCAAAAATCTCAAAATATTGAAAATGGGGGGCCGCGTTTTTTTTCAAAAAAAATGTTGCTTGTTATTGCCTTTAATGCAAGCAAAAACTTTTTAAACGAATTATGGATAAACATACGAAAAATTGTGAATTAAGTGTTTGAAATATGGTATTTTTTAAAATTGAAAAAAATCTCTAAATTAGGTCAATCCAACACCGTATTGAGATCTGTACTAGGGAGGCGGGTGGGATGGATGATATTCCGCTTATCTATACCGTCATCAGCTATTACGCCACAAGGCAATCCTGTTTGTGCAGCGAGTTGAGGCCAGAAAAAAATACAGCCTAATGATACAGGACCGAACTTCCTTGGCACGAGTCAGAAGGTCGCAACGATGGGGTAAGGGGCTCTTTCAATTAGAACCTACTTCGGCTCATAAAAATCATCTCCAAATTTACACCCCCTCACTGTTTTATTTGGAAAGACCATAATACTCAAACTTTCCAGTGACACACTTGAATTTACCATAACCCTCTTACGGCGAAACAGGAAATATTTCTATTTGGTATTTTTTGCCTTTTCAACGGTGCTCTACCAACTTAAGGTATAGTTACCGACGTAGGGGGCACAAAAGGTCAGTGTCCATTGCATTCAATGGGGCTGTCGACCGGCTTTCCTCCATCAATAATTTGCACCAATTTTTGGGAATTCAAAATTTGACCCTGTACAACTTCAAATAAGTTGTCCAAAACCTTAGGTTGCAGATAGTACAAACTATAGCTTTTGGAATCCTTATGGTTAGACCAAATAACCCGGCTGTTTAGTATAACTTTTCACCCTGCTAGATCAATTTTAATTGACCCCTGTGTGACTTGTCACACCCCTACTTAAGGCACCAGTTTGTAGGCAGTTAGAATCATGTCTTCAGATGTGGTCCATGTAGCAGTGGCGTACCGAGGCAGGGCATAGCAGATGGGGCAGAATTCGTAAGTTGTCTTGCCAGAGAGAGGCAAAATTTCATAAGTCGCCCCAGGAATGTGCTCCAATAACTTGGACGTGATTTAAAATCCCATGTAATGCGCAAAAATTGACAAATTTAGTTTAATTGACTAAATTGGTCTCAATTTCCAGAGGAAGAAGGATGATTGAAGAACTACATATTTTGGTCAGTATGTCCCGCTTTTCGAGCGAGCCAGAGAGGGGACAACTTGCCCCCTGCCAACCGGGGTCTGTCACGGCCACTGCTGTCAGGGCTGGCATTTATTCTATCACTCAAACTTTTGTTCTTGAGATGGTTAACACATGTCTGTAGCGCCCACATATATTAGGTGATAGTACTTATTCGTAAATTTTTAATAAAAAACCATTTTGCAAGAAGGATTTTTCAACCCCGCCCTCTTACAAGGACAAAATTAGGAAAATAGATTTTTAATGTGTTTGCAAGGACTTATTTTTAAACACCGTTTTGCAAATTGACATTTAAAATAGATAAATAGTTACCCAAGGTATTTTAAGCTTTCCAAACAGACAGCAGCTATGTAGAAATAACTAAAAGGTCTAAACAGTTGTATATTATACGTAAATAAGGCAGTTGGGCTACTCAACAAAATTGTTCAAGTATGCCAGATTTCTCAAAGTACTGCAGACACTTTGAAACGGGCATATTAATACCCAATATCATACCACAGGGCGGTTCTCGAAACCAAAGTCTCGCCTGCTTTCAGTTATATTGTTACGAAAAAAAGCAGCACACCAGAGAGCAACTGTGCGAGTCAAGGGTGTCCCAAAAAAGGGGCCACCGATAATCTCCAAATTTCTTAAACTAGTTTTAAAGTCCCACTATGTCATTTGACCCCACCTAGGGGTACACATTCCATTGTGGAGGATATTTCCATCTTGCAAGTGGAAACACCCCCCACGGCATAAGTCAAGGAGATGGTTTAGGAGTAGCACCCGGGTTTTGCATTTATCGTATTCTATATTTCCTGCTCTTTCATGAACATCCCAGGGGTCACAGCATTTCCATTGTGGAGAATATTTAATCATTGAGAAGTCGCCTCAACAAGAGCCTACTAAGATGTTTAGAAGTAGCACACCCGGGTTTGCATTTAGATAATTCTATACATCTCACTCTGTGCATTTGACACCACCCTAGGGTCACAACTTTTCCATTGTGGAGAGATATTAATCTTGAAAAAAAAAGGTCCCCCACATGAGCACAAGTAGAGATGTTTAGGACGAGTAGCACCCGGTTTGCATTTTATAGTATTCTATATTCTCACTCTTTCATTTGATACACCATAGAGGGTACAACATCTTCCGATTGGGAGATATTAATCGTGAAATGCCCCAACATAATCATAACAAGAGATGGTTAGGAGTAGCAACCAGGGTTTGGCATTTATTAGATTCTTTTATTTCACGCTCTTTCATTGGACACAACCCCCAGAACGGCCTACTTCAGGGCCACAACATTTCATGTAGATATATAATCATGACAGTCGCATGCAAAAATCCCTTAAAATTCACTAAATTTAGTAAAAATAGAAAAATTTATCAATTTTGGCAACACTATTTTTGAGAAAAAAGATCACTGTGACCACATTTAGAATTGGATGGCGCCTACAGGGGTCAGAAAGTGGCGAAATGCAAAATTTTGCGTATTTTCACATGTTCCAAGAAATGTTGGTAAACAGGGCGCTGGCAACCACAAAAGACTGACCAGAAGTAGAAAAACCATTCACTGAAACATGGGCACTGATCAGCTATATATATGATGTTAATACCTTTTGTTTTTGTGGTGTACCCCCCCCCCCCTTTTGGGGTTAAGTCTTCTGTTTTGATACACATGTTTTGTTACACCACCAAAAATCACACACAGCCATCTACGACAACATAAACACTGCTGAAAATTTATGTAAGGAAACCTGATCAAATTCTTTTTGAAGGTGTAGTATTCACACTGACCATTGACAAGCCTGAGAAAATTTGGTTTGAATGGACAAGATTTCGCATTAGTTGCAATTTTAAAACTAATCAAAAGACATGCCCCCTTTAAGTGGCCCACATGTGATTGTTGACCACATTATTATTAACACAAAAGATGTTCATATAGGTAGCTTTTTAGGTATAGGTTCATGTAGCGAAGGAATTTTGCATATCCAATTGTACCATTTTGCGGATACAGCAAATACGATATTTAATAGATCAATTGCATCAAACAATGCCCCTTTAATGATTCCACTTGCACTTTGACGCAATTGTGATTCATAACAAGATGTACGGCGATTAGAAGTCTCATGAGCGAAGACTTTGCATATCCAATGGACCACTTTCAGTGATACAGCAAGTATGCATATTTAATTAGAATAAGTGATCAAAAGAATGCCCGCTTTATCGGCCCGCACATTGCACTTGGACCCAATTATGATTCACCCAAAAGATGCATGGCCATATGGTATTCTTTCATGCAGCGAATGAATTTTGCCTATGCGATGTTAAGTGTTTCAGAAAGAGACACAGTAAATTACGAATATTTAAATCATAGTCATTTGCCGACTAAGCCGCTGTATCACACACGCTCAATGGGAGAAAAAAAAGATGCGACACCATGCTAGGCTTTCATGCAGTGAAGGAAATTTTCCGTTATTTATCCGAATGTCCTGTTTCAAAAATATAGAATTACGCTGTTTTTGCATATTAATAGCTCATTTGCATAACTAATTTGCCAGAAATACGCCCGAAATCTAATCAGTTTGTCGATGAACACTCCCGCCCGCTCCCTTCCACCAAGTTACATCGTCCTACGCCTTCGGAACTCCAGAAAACTGTACACAAGCCTTGCGGTGAAAAAATTTTCGTTAATTATGCAAATTAGATACTTAATTCAGACATATTTACTGCCCAAAATCTAATCGGTCGAGAAACACTCGGGGACCCGCTCTTTCCACCAAGTACAATCATCATAGCCCTTACGGAACCCAGATAATTGTACACAAGCCCGTGAACACGTAAGTCAGGGCGAGCAGACAGCTGCATGACAGACAGACAGCAGACAGAGGAAGACGGACAGACAGACAGGACAGACAGACAGAACAGACAGACAGACCAGACAGCAAAAGTGATTACTAAGTCTCTGCGAACAAAGTTCAGGCGAGACACCATGGGATACACCCAAAGAGAGTATAAAATGTGTGATAAAGCGGAATAAAGTGTGTAATTCCAATGGGTCTGCTTGAGCCGTTTGTTTCGTCGAAAGACTAAGGCCTAACACCCCATCACGAACACCCTTTTCCAGAGGATAGACTGCACATTAATAATGGTTACCACACTGCAAGGGCTGCTAGGAAAGCTTACTTTAACTGCAGGTGGGAGGGACCAGGAGGATGAGTGAGTGAGATAAAAAACAGGGGATTCTGCCATAGGAGCTAGATAGGCAGCCCGCGGGCCAAATCTGCCCTGCCAACCATTGATTTGTTGGCCCTTAAATTGCTCCAAAATATTAAAAGGAAACATAAGAAATTCAGGGTATTTGGCACTCAATAGGGACAATGTCAAATATGGTTGGACATTCTGTGGCTCTTCAACTAATAGTTTAATTGAGAAACCCCTGGGCTTTATACCCAATAGACCAATTTACATCTTTTGGCAAAAACATGCCTCCAAGCCACAAAGGCCACTAGGGGGAACAATGATTGCACTGGGGTTTTTTTCTGGTGGTTTTTTTTTGGGGGGGTTTCTACCTGGGCTAGAAAACTGGCTATGCTTTTTTCACTCAGGCTACAGTCTGGACACCACAGCAATTTATCCTGAATGATGGCTCAGATTATGATGGCCTCAACCTAGGCGCAATCCTTGTTGATGACATCACAAAGTCAATGTTTATCTTTTACTCTGTGTGTTTTCATCTACAAAAGTGCACAACTGCAGAAGTTTTCTATGTTAAGAGTACTGATGATGGTATTACTTGGCAGCCTCCAGTCAATGTTTCTGAACAAGTCGGTACACAAACCTTTGCCCCAGGACCTGGGTACGGTATACAGGTAAGAAGGGGAGCAGACACTTATCATTACTGTAATGCAACCATATTATTCATAATAGTATCTTGAAGTACCACTCCAATAGTCATGGCGTACTCACAGTACCCACTCCTGGGAGGGGGTAACTGGGTATTCTGGTTGGGTAAAAACCTGAGTTACAAAAAACACAGGTCTCGAGACTTGCAATATAGGGTATAAAATTCAACCCATGTCTCTATCAGTCTCACATAAGGTATCAAATTTTACTCTTCAGTCTCAGAGTATAAAAGTATCAGGAATCTGTTAGAAACGATTGTTTTTGTATTGATACCTTGCTCAAAACAGAACAGACAGTCCAAAAAATTAGCTCAAATGGAGTGTTAATCCCAGGTTAAAATTTCAATAGTAATATTGCCTGGCCCTGGGTCTCAGATAGTGTCTATTGAATAGGTTTGGTTTCGGATAGGGTATCCATTTGAACAGATCTGGTCTCAGAGTACCATTTCGTTCATTTCTGGTCTCATAGGGTTACCGCTAGAACCCTTGTAATTTGGGTGGTTATTCATGCGTATACACAAAAATAGTAATTAAGTTATACACACGTATGCATGAAAACTTTAGAGTACATTACATGATAGGAACTACTGAACAAAGGTAACTGACTTGTGCACTTTGCCAAAGGGTCCTGCCTCAATAATGGCTCAAGATTGTATACCCTTAGGTGTAAGAGATAAGAGTACAACTTGGAGTAGTTAAGGGTGATAGAGGATCATAAAGCTAATGGCCAGATTTTCTTTATTTTCAGATATGTGGTATTTTCATCGGTGTAAATGAAAAATCTGAAATAAAAAATGGGGGTCACTGACTTAGTTTTTGAGGTATGACGAGTTAAAAAATCGCATTTTTTAGGAAAATTTGTACAGAGCTCTATGGGAAAATGAGAAAAAGATGCCATTTTCCTCATAAAAAAATAAACTTCTGACAGCCAGATTTGTTATTTTTTAAATTATGTTAAAGTCATATGCCAGATCTTTAAGGCGCATCAATAAAAAGAGGGGGGGTACACCGGACTAGTTCTTGAAAACTGTGAAAATGTACCAAAAATACACTTTTTTTCATTTTAGTGCATCTTGGTTAACTGTTGTGGGCGCAGCACTCTTAGAGTACCTACGCACCAAAACTAGCGCCAGGTGTACACGCATCACAATCCACCAAACAGTGATTATGATAGAATTTACGGTATCGCAGTTTTATAATCTACACTTGTAATGATTTCTCTCCTTAAAAGTGGCATAAACGTCAGAATATAACACAATCACCCTTCAAAAAAGATTAGAAAGATGTTCCAAAATATATATATTAAAAATGGTTCACTATTCCGATAATTGGAACGGAATTCTATTCCGAATTTGTATGTAAAATGATCCGCTTTGGCGAATATGTTCGATATTCCAAGTTTAAAGGCTCGCTTTTCCAAGATAAAAGGTTCACTATTCCAAAACCATGCATATACCGGGCCATGTGTTCATTTTTCCGAATTTCAAAAGGTTCACCATTCCAAACTTTTTTAATGAAACAATTGATTTGAAGCAGACAATTTATGATAAGATCAAATTTTAGTTTCAAGGGTTAAGGTTAGTTTTAGGGTTATAGGTTAAAGGTTGCCAAACAATTTGATTGGTGTCACCGATACCTCTTGGAAATAATTTTATTAAAGCAAATTTTGTGAAATTACCCGAAAAGCACCGTGAACAAGAAAAACATACGAAATAATCCAAAACAAGAATGCAAAACTGCAGGAACGAATGCGAAACCACGCGCTAGCATTAGACGCATTTCAAGAAAACATTCAACGCACGTATATCGAGTGCGTAAGTATTCACGCTAAACCATGCGCAGCTGTAAATAGGTGTGCGTGCATGAAGGACCCTCTACCACCCTTAAGTCCACAAGTAAGAATCTAGCTGTGTATAACCTCAGGCTATGGCATATACTTTGGCTTATTTTAATATTACTTATCTACAGATGCATCTAGCCTGCATTCCACCTGGGTTGCAAAATATAGTGGGATGCATTCATTTTATTGAGGCAAAACTCAAACAAAAGGCGAAAATTTAACACACGATTATACTAAAAAGAAATCAGTAAGGTGACCCTGACCCCTGTTATTCAATATTCCATATAAGTCATCATTTTCTTTTTTAATACAGAAGAAATATGAGCCTCACAAAGGCAGACTCATTGTATGTGGACATAGAAACATTAACCAACAGGGTGATGGCATGTTCTGTCTACTCAGCGATGATAATGGCAAGACCTGGAGTTATGGGGGTTCTCTATTCAGTATACCCTACAACGTTGTGAGAGTTTCTGGAGATTTTACCCCTGATGAATGTCAGGTAGGATTAATGAGTCATCACATGTGAATTATATAAATACTGACCATTCTAATCAGATAGAATTCTAATCAAAAAAATTTTGTGTATTATACTGTATAAGCTGATGTTTTATGAGGGTTTTGCTTTTGCAAATTTTGCACATCAAGCAACAACCGCAAAAGTGAATATAAAGACATGCAAAATATTTGTTAGGGAATGGCACATACAGGCCCGTATGCATGGGGGTGCATCCCCCCAAATTCCACAAAAAGGGCAAAAGGTCCACTTTTTGCTGAATTTTTTGATAAGGTCCAAAATTTAGTTAAATTTTGACACAAAAGTCCACTTTTTTGGTGAATTCCAGTACTGCTGAGAGGGGGTAAAGCGGGTAATTGATCCCAAGTTTGGGGTCCTAGTGATCCTGGGGGCCCGTACAATAAACAAATTACAGGACTCAAACAGGACAAGTCAAAAACTTTGTCTTCAGGGTAGAGAATAACTGATATGATCAGTATTTTAGAAATCAGGCCGATTATGACCTTATCGGTATCTGATCGGTATCAACAAAATTCTCATTTTTTACCAATTTTCTATACGATTAAATTAATATCAAAGAGGTCCAAACTTTAATTAAAATAGTTCCAAACTGATGCCAAAACGATGAAAATAAATCGAAACTGAAACAACCAATTTATTATTTTATGTGCACAAGAGTGTGTATGTTGTTTCTAACTTACTATTTCACTGTTTTAGTGGTTTACCTAAATCAATCTGCTACTTTCTGGTAGCTTCTGGCTATCGAAAATGGTGATGATAATGCAAAATAAATACACAGAAAAAAATGGAATCGGAATGAACCGATTTTGAAATTTGAAAATCTGTAATTGATATAACAGATATTAGGGTTATCGGTTAGACACTACTTCAGGGCCTGTATGAATAAAGCCCATAACTACCCCACAACTTCAGAGATAAACATTTGTTTAACTATAAACAAGTGTTAATGTTAAACACTTTGGAATATGGGCCACAGTCTTTGTCTACCTTATGACCATCATGTCACTGGAAATGAGATTGGATTCACAATTTGCATCCAAGAGATAGTGTCTGAAATGATGTTCAATAGCACTCTTATCATCCACAGTAGTCAAAAGTATACAAATTTCATTTTAAAGCGGCACTGGCACATTTTCACAAAATATGACATTTCTTCAATTTGCTCTCAAATGATAGTCTAGGCCATTTGAAGAACAGAGATATATTTTACACATAAAAATAACGAGAAAGTGGCATTGTCTAGTGGTTAGCAAGCTTACCTCTGGAGCAAAGGGTCCTCGGTTCGAATCTCAATGGGACCACTTGTTGGATTTAATTCGGGAACTCCATTTGGGATTTAATTTGTATAACAGATATTGATTAAAACCTGAATGCCACTTCCCATGGTGCATTTGGAAATGGCAAAAGAATCCATGAAAGCTTGCACTAACCATCGGTGGTCTGTCGTGTAGTGTGTTTGGAATGTTTGCAATATGGCACTGTTTAAGCTACTGCCTCCAAGTTGCATTGTTCTGTCTATCTAGTCATATTAAGTTGTAAGGTCTCTAGTAATTTGGCCTCCCAGGCCACGATTTGAGATTAATAAACTTGCTTATTATTCTGATTTTAAATTAAAATTTAAAGATAATGATAATGTATATAAATAAACATGTATAATTTGTATCCAGGTAATTTGTAGGCCAACTTTAGTTTTCCATAACTTTGACCAACAAATGTGATATATTACATGAATATATTTGACTCGTACTCACTTTTTATATTAACACCACCAAGGTTAGGGACGACAAACTGTGTACATAGCGTGGGAAACATGCATACGGCGTGCGTGTTCTTGTGTTAAACGCCATTTTCATCGTCTGCTGAAATTATATCTGTTAACCCATAAGGAAGCTGAGTTGGTCTTAATCATTTTGGGTGAGGGCTTTTGTATATAAAAGCCTTACAACCATGCAAAATATTGATTTTGAAAAATCTCGAGGGCGCACTATTTTTCAAATGTGCCAGTGTCTCTTTAATGTTACCAGAGTTCTAATTTTTTTTTAGTTTGAGTTGTGTTGATTTATGCACAAGCTACTTAAAAGTGCGTGTTCCGATCATCTTTGGGACCCCCCTGATTTACCCGGAAGTAGTATCGATTTTGATATCAGATGAAAGGCCGTATTTTTCTCATTGTCTTCCTGAAATTCGAGCCCTCAAATCCATTTCATTCCCAAGATATAACAAAAAAAACGCCGTTTTAGTGGTTAACCATCAATATTAGCACAGTATTGAATAGGGCTTTGCAACATGCATTATTGCGTCTACCATCAAAACCGCTAGGTTGTTTCCCACGGTGCTTGATGGGGTGTATGTGCAAGTGCCAGGCTCTCATATCAAGTAGAGAACACAATACACATAAATCGGAACAAGCACCTTTAAGTGTTTTCTACATTGTGCATAGTTATGGCAATTTGGTCCATTTTGGGGGACAAAGATTAATTTTGACTATTTTCACCTAATTACCAAATGTTTCCTGCTTTTCAATGCAGCTGAGCATACACACTTTCAACTGTGATTTCTTAAATTTAAGCACCTGCAACATTCTTAGTTTTGTTTGGTTAAAGGTGCTTGTTCTGATCACCTTTTGGACCCGCTGATTTTCCCAGTAGTATGATATCTGATGAATATTTTTTTTCTACTTATTTCCCAAGATACAGAGAAAAACCTGTCCTTTTATTGGTTAACCGTCAATAATTAGCACAGTAGTGAATAGGGCCGTGCAATGTGCATTATTTGTTTACTATCAAAATGAAGTCCGGTTTCCCATGAAACTTGGTGGTAAGTGTATAAACATGCCAAGCTCTCATATCAAGTTAAAACACAGAGGTAAAGAACGATATCAAGGTTAAACATGATACACAAAAATTTGAAACCGCACTTAAGTACCTTGTGCAGAGTCTGGCCAATTTGCTCTATTTAGGAGACAAATTGTGCTTAGACTGATGTTCCATAATTACCAAATATGTTCCCTGCTTTGATGTGTTTTAAACCTACACATTTAAACTGTGATTTCTTAACGGTAATTTCCAGATTTTAGCACCTTCTGTTTTATCATTGATCACTCTAATTATCCTTTAGAAATGCTTATTTCTTAAAAAAAATTTGAGCTGATCCCGATCTTTCAATTTTTGTGTTGGATGAGCATTGCTCGTTTCCCATTGGTCCATAGGCCACTGTGTACTATAATTTCTGTCAGTTACAGACAGACAATAAAAATTGTGAATATCTCACTGAATACAACCGAATTTGCACGTAAGATTGGGCACACGTGGTCCTAAGGCAAACGGTTCCGATATATAAAAATCTCACATTATTTGTAGGCAATTTCAGGTGGACTAGACTGTGGATCACAAAATGCCCCTTAAAATTTCATCACCTCAAAAATTCTGAGTGTTGTTGATTAAGGTGCTGTTGTTGCAATCGCCTTTGGGGCCCCTGATTTTTCTCTTGAATTTATGATATCTGATGAAAGGCCTTATTTTTTTCATTGCTCCTGAAATTCCTGCTTCCAAGTCCCATTTATTTCCCAAGAATACAGACAAAAACCTGCCGTTTTAAGGTTAATCCATCAATGTTATTATTTCTTCAGTATTGAAATAGGGCCTTGCAATGTGCATTATCTTTCATCTATCAAAACCTGCAAAGTCGGTTTCCCCATGATACTGTGGTGGTAAGTGTAGGTGGGCAAGCGCAAGCTCACATATCAATCTATCAATTTAACCTCGTTACCAGTCGTTGAATCTTCCTCTAAGGACATCCGTGAAATTGGAGTATAACTAGAGGTTGACTTGAGTGATGCCCGGGCTAACAAAAAAAAAAAACAACCAAAAATTTAATGTCGTAGTCGAACGTCGCTAGTATTGTCGCAAGATACTGTCCCGCTAGTTTGTTGTCATCGTTGGTAGCTCATCCGGTTGTAGTGAATTCCAACATTCCACTGCCTCAGCGAAGAATGATTCCTTCATAATAGTTGAGTAGGGAGTCTCGTGCAGGACAATCTGTCTATCATGCCCTCTTCTTGTCCTCTGGGGTTTATCTTTGAATGCTTCTGCCCATCGATAGCCAGTTGATTTGTAATGATCTTGTGTAGGGTGCTAATTCTCGTTTTAAATACGGCTTTTTTCCACGGTTTCCCAGTTGAGTTCTTTGAGCATTGCTGTGACACAAGGATGTCCTCTGGAAATCACCGATTACGTATCTTGCCGCTCTCCTTTGGACTTTCTCTAGTAATTCTTTGTTCTTCCTTTTTTTGTTCCTGGATTTCCCGCGGCTGAAGCATACTGTAGGTGAGGCTTCACAAGCGTGTTGTACAACTTTTCCTTGATCTTTTTTGGTACAGTTGTGGAAGTTTCTCATAAGAAAATTTAGGCTTCTAGTAGCTTCCCAGCCAGCCTGTTGAGTTTGAAGATCCCACTTCAGTGTTTTTGAATATACACCCCCAGATACTGTTGTTGAGGTTACTTCCCTAGTGCTTTCACAAGCATAACATGGATGGTTTTCCCAATGTGAACGTTTACTTGAGATACGCATACTGTTTATTAATTTAGCAGTTTTAACTTCATGCCCCAGAGCTCAGCCCAGTTCTTAATCAGCCTATCAGATCAATATCTTACTGAACTTTTGCTCGTCTTCTTTCTCTTGCACATTCCTGTAGATGATGCAGTCATCTGCAAAGAGTCTGATACACGATGTTATATCTTGGGCGATGTCGTTGATAAAGGCAATGAAGTCATGTGGACCTGAAACTGTACCTTGCGGCACACCGCTTACTACTGGATCCCAATCAGATTTCTTTCCATTAACCACCACCCTTTGTTGACGCTGGGTGAGGAAGGCCCTAATCCAGTCCAAGGTTTTGTTGCGGATGCCATAGTAGTCCAGTTTCAGTAACAGATGTTGATGGGGTACTACATCAAATGCTTTACTAAAATCCAGTACTGCTATGTCAGTGGTGATTGATTTGTTGTGGTTGGTGGCCAAATCATGGAGTGTTGTAATGAGTTGAGTTTCACAGGATCTCATCTTCCTAAATGCATGTTGGCAATCAGATAATACTCCATGGCTATCAAAATGTGACATCATTTGGCTGTCGATTATATGCTCCAGGTGCTTGCAAAGGACTGTTGTTAAGGACACTGGCCGGTAGTTGGAAGGCTCGGCTTTTGATCCTTTCTTAAAGATTGGTGTTATGTCTGCTCTTCTCCAGTCCTCCGGCAAGTAACTCTCGTCTAAGGATTGTTGAAAGATGAACGTGATCACTGGGGCTATCTCGTCTGCAGCCAATTTGAGTGCTTTATTTGGTATGCCATCCGGACCAACTGCTTTATTAACTTTGATGTTTTTTAAAAGCTTCAAGACTCCTTCCTGTTCAACTACAACATCAGGCATGGTTGGAAAAGGACTTGGTAGTATGGCTGGTAGAACTCCTTAGTCTCTGTTAAAAACACTGTCAAATTGTTTAGCCAAAGTTTCTGCTTTGCTGTGATCATCAGAAATGGTAACACCATCCACCTTCAGAGTCGAGATTCCAACGGTATTCTTTCCTCTCTCTTTAATATATTTCCGTAAGTTTGGGGTCATCAGGATTTGGCAATATCAGCAACATGGTTTCTCTCTGCCTTTCTTAATTTCTTTCGACTGTGCGCTGACTTCCAGGGTATTATTACCAGTGGTCACCGCCTTTCTTTTTGCCGTGAGGAATAGGCGTCCTTCTTTCTACTAATTTTTGTGCTCTGAGGAACCACGGTGCGTTGCTGGTACCTATGAAGTCTTGGTTGGCACGGTTTGTAATATCTGGAGTCATTCTGCGGGCTGCCACTTTTCCTCAGTGTCTTCCGTCAGTGAGCTGTTTCATGACGTTGATTGCGAGTCTTAAATTGACGCTTAAAATTTGTCTCATCACCTTTTTCCCCACTTAACAACTCCGCGGGGGCTTTCTGGGCAGCGGTGCTTCAGACAAAATTTGGCGACAACAAATATTGTGACAGCCAGTCCTGGTGAGGTTCAATTGTGTCAGCTAGGGATTGGTTTCGTTGTGAAGCACAGTCCAGGATAGTCTATGTCCGTTGTGATGTATCTCGTAGGAAGTCCACCAATGTCAAGACAATGATCGGTGCTATCGCAAGGATGCTCTTGTAGTTCACCATGGGCAACCTGGTCGTTCGTCCACAGCATCCAGGGAGTTGAAATCACAGGCTAGATAATATAGGGAGACTTACATTTATCAAAAACGTGATCACGGCAGACTATCCTCCAGACCGGGCAGTTCGGTTTATGAGTTTGTGATCTGTAGTAGGAGCCACTGTAGATACTTGAATGTTGGTGAGGAACATTTAGCACGTTTAAGCACAATAAACATAATCGGAACAAGCCCTTAAGTAAATGTGCATAGTTATGGCAATTTGTCCATTTGGGGGGGACATATTGATTTGACTATTTTCCCCAATTACCAAATGTTTCCATGCTTTTGAATGTGTCTGAACATACACAGTCAAAAACTGTGATTTTCTTAATTTCAGCACCTACAACGTTCTTCTTCTTCTTGCGTATGAGGCAGCAGCTAAAATAGTTGTAGCGTTGAGGCCAACTCACTGTTGATTGGTGGGGTTTGAGGAAATCTGTGTCCACCGGACGAAAGGTAGGGCACAGTGCCACTCATTGCGAATGTGATCCGCAGTCTGGTGGAGAGCCACATTGGCACTGGCAGGCTGGAGATTTACGCAGCCCCCATCGGTGCATATTGTATTGAAGCGCGACTCAGGTGCGAATCCGGAGTCGGTGGTTTGGTTAGGTATTAGTAATGGCAATTTGAGTCATTTTTGTTTTTTTTTTTTTTTTTTGGTGGACCCAAATATGTTGACTATTTTCCCCCTAATTACCAAATGTTTCCGCTGTGAATGTGCCGAGGAACAACTCACGACAAATTCTAGTTCTCATCCTATTTCCTCCCGCTCCTCGCCTCTTATGCGATTACCTTCGCTCCCCACCTGGACAGTCCATCCTTTTAGTTTTTAGTTTTAATATACACTCTAACTGTGATTTCTCTGGACGATTTTTTTTAACTTTGTGTTTTGCTAAAATGTGAACAAAAAAAAATTATCGCATAAAGTAATTATTTGGTGCCATCATCGCTTAAAAGTACATAATTCATCCGGTCATTGATCCCAATTGTGGCAGAAAACAAATTGATATCAAACCTCTTGAAATTTGAAGTAGAAGAACAGTGGCGGAAACAGGCGGGGGGGGGGGGGGCAGGGGGGCAGGTTCCCCCCTGGACGACTTGGGCGGGGAAAAAAATGTACAACAACATGCAAAATCCGCCGTATTTTAGCCCTCTGACGGGAAAATTTGGCTTTGAACCCCTGAGAGTGAAAATTTCCCCATTAGAGGGCAATTTGCCCCCTCAGAGCGGGCAGGCCCAGTACGGACATGGTAGAGAATGTGGTAATTTGGTTTCGGAATAGCAAACCTTTTTCAATATTCAGAATAACAAACCTTTTTCAAAATTTGGAATTGCAAAACATTTTTTAAGATTTGGAAAGTGAACCCTTTTTAAATTTGTAGTAGTGAAACCCTTTTTAAATTTGAGATTACCCTGACTTCTAAGGTTTAATCCAGCACTTTTTACTTTGCTTTTGAGTAATTTCAAAATACTCATGCCCAGCTCTCTGAGCATTGTCATGTGACAATATTTCAAATGGGATGCTTTGTTAGAGTATAACATCTGACAGCTGCCAGTAAAGGTCATTTGCAGAGGTCAGGCCCCGCTTACCGCTTGCCCCGCTTCTGATGATGCAATTTACGTCACTACGCAATCATATCGGAATCACCAGCGGTGACCAAAGCAGCAAAGCGTTCAAGCCAATAAAATCGATCTCCCTGCCGCTCATGCTGGCGCTTTCCCAAAGCAGCAAATTGCATGAGTGGACTTGAATTCAACTTGGAGTGGTGCCGCTCGATGACCTAGTTCAAGCGATTAGCGCCACTTGACTATGATAGCTCTATCCTGCAAGCGGTGTATGCCAAGCGGTTGCCACTGAGCGCATGACACTATGTAATGACCTTAAGTCAATAACCTTGAAAGATGCATTCTGTCGATCAGTGCTTGCTGGATCATTCCAAAGAAAATGCCTCAAAAAAAAGCTAGAGTATTTTTCATGTCCAACATTAAAGAGACAGGACACATTTGAAAAATAGCGCGCCCTCAAGATTTTTCAAAAAATGTTCCTATTTTTTTGAGTATGTTATTTTTATGTGTGTAAAAGGTATCTCTATTCCAAGGGCCCTAGACTACCATTGAGAGAAAATTGAAGAAATTTCATATTTTGTGAAAATGTGCAGTGCCACTTTAAGTTAGAAATTTCTCAGCACCAATCTGGCACTTTTTCACATATGTCGGCAGAGTTTCATAAACATTTTTTCAAAGTTTAATTTCCATAAATCAAAGTAAGATGTAAAAGTTGTGGTTAGCGAAAACTTACTAATCATGCAAGATAACAAGTTGACAAACGAAGATTTGTACTTACTTTAACTGAAGTCAAGATTTTCTATGAACTTCACAGTAGTGAGTTGCAGATGGGGCCATTAACTGTCAACATTCGCAATCAAGATCACTTTACTCCATTGTGATTCGCATGGTACAAATAGCTTGATGGAAACCACATTCCTCCTAATTAACTTACCTTTGAAGACCCGCATTGACTGACTCACAACAGCCCTGTAGCAGCAGACGTTTGTACCCATATGGTTGTCCATGTTTTTCCCATCCAAACAATGCAACTGTATTAAGTAATTTATGCAATATTAAATTAGTGTAGGCTAGGGAAGTAACAAGACAACTATCAGTGATTTGAAAAATATTTGAAATTTGCAGGAATAGCTTCAAAAGTGAAGATAAGTCGTAGAATTCTCCTAAGTTACCTTTTCCAGCTGTAGAATTGAAAGAAAATGAAGAAAGGTAGTGTGCCAAGATACGATTCTCCCCCTTAAATTACGTGTTGTCGTAAGTGTCCGGTCGGACAGTATGACTAAAATCTCCTTCTGTCCCTATTAGTTTGCTTCTGGTCCTATCATTTGCAGTGCATGTTAGAATACCTGTACCTGATACTTGTTTACGTACATGCTGAAATCTGGTTTTTGATGATTTTTTTCGATTTGCGATTTAAGCAAATCACTGCATGTGCCTTTAAATGGAGGCATTATGTTGGGTCCTACACCAACTATCACTAAGAGTTGCCGCTATCTTGGACTTTCATCCATAGTGTACCTCATTTTGTCCCTCCACTCACCAGCAGTCATCAACCTTTGAATTCACCATGTAGCCTCAATTTGTACCGTAGATGTGCCACGTAATAGGGTTCGTTGCCCCCAATTATCAGTCCAAACCATAGAGCTTGAATTAATAAAAGCTAGAGGTCGGATGACCATCTTGATTCACAAGCTCACGTTTGGATGCTTAAATGAGTACCACCCAAGTCCATTATACCTAAAACTTACAGCATGGAAGAATGCACTTTCTATTGATTTTGCCAGGCAACCCTCGGTATCAAGGATCCTAAGATATCAGAACATTTGTCGAGGCATGTGTTTGTTCAAAAGTTTATCTGTCCCAAGATCAAGACACAATGTTTTTTGCAGATTTTTTTCAATATGGCGTCCAAAATAGCACAGGCCTGTGTATGCTCAAAGTTGCTATGACTAGTGTGACTTATTTAACACAGTCCCGTATTCACAGTTCTGATATTTTCTTAGCAGTAACTTGACCTTGGTAGGTGCTCATTCATGGATAGTTTTCATTGATTAACTGAATTGAATAGCATGAGCAGATGGTGTCCGTCAAGTTTCTTGTTTATTTACAATGCCAGACCATTCTGTGCCATCAGTCTTTTTTTCCCCAAGTGAAATCTTACTGTGGTATTGGAAGCATAGAGTCACAGAAAACTACCAATTTGAACCCCAATATGCGCACTAACATGCTCGTTATCATGTGATTTTAGTCAATCAACATATATTTCCAAGATAACCAATCAGCAAGGAATTATTATGCCTTGATTACGGCAAAATGCACTTGGCATTGTTGAATATGGTCTAATGCGACCTCTCACAGTGGTCTTATAAATTCAACAGAAACATGGGAATTTTGGTGATAGAGTTTTTTTAAACAATGAAAAGGGAAAAAGACAATTCTTTCAATATTAGTAGAACTGTTTGATCTTGTTTTATTACAGGAACCAACATACGTTAAGATGGCGCTATGCACTGGTACAACATGGCCTGTCACTTCAAATCTGGCCTAAAGCTGCTGCCTATAGTGCTATGAAGCTGAAGACTGGGATCCATCATCAGAGAATCATATATTCATTCTTATGAAAAAGGATTGGGTATAGACATTAACACAATTAGCTCTATTTCTCTAGTCCGACTAAGCTTGTACGGAGGCAAATGATACCTACACACCACTATAGTATTTTTTCATTTTGACATCCATGTCTTCCACCCTGTTATTATTTTGCCCCAGATGTTGCAACATGTTCCAAACCTTACTGTGATGTGCACGTTTTGATACTGCTATACATTATATAGTCCGTATTTAAAAATGGGACAGAAATGCATTTTGTGTGTGGGCGACTGACAGTCCACTTTGGTTTTTGTATTTTGTTGTTTTTCTGACATCAAATCAGATATTATTATGAATTCAAATAATATTCAAATAAACTAATCTTATATAGATCGTTTGTATGAAGAAAAAGTTCAAATGTGGTGGTATTAACATAACAATGAATTTTCAAACTCTACAACACCACAACCTAAATGACAGTGAACAGTTCACTACCATCTATGATTTGAACCTGAGCCTTTGGTTTTACTAGTAATGAATTAGAGGAACACTTTGAAACTGAAGACCTATAGATATAATATCACTACTCTTTCCCATCTGGCCCATTAGCTCAGTTGGTAGAGCATGAACTAGGTAAACCAAAGGTCACAGGTGCAAATCCCGATGGTAGTGAAATTTTTACTGTCATTTATGTTGTGGGTGGTAGAAATTTGTAAATTTTCATGAAATCTTCTTGATTTTGGTTTCGGCACCTCTTCTATTGGTATTGACCCTAGATTTTGGTCAACATTTCGCGAAAAGCTTGTCAGGTAAAAAAACTTTATCAGGGTAAAGTAACTGAAATTCCTAGTGAACTCAATTTGAGCTTGTCATTGCACAGAGCCACCCCCCAGTCCACTAACCAGTAGACTCATTCTGCAGGCAAAGTGCCTTCCCCATACGAAATCGTTTAGGATTTTTGAGGAAACCCCCATCCCATTGACAACAAGAACAACTACATTACAAACACCCTTTGTTCTGAATCTTGATTTCCATGGCAGGCAAGTTTCTTTTTCACACTTGAAAGCTGTACTCGAGTTTAAGACTTGTGGTGTTACAATTTGAAATTATACGTATATAATAGTTATAGTACAAGTAACATGTTATAGCAGCTAGGAATTATGTATGCTAATCAAGCTAACAGATAATGATCTGTTACTTGAAAAATTAGTTTGAAAAATGAACAGCATGCCAATGACAGACAGTTTTTACTCTCCCTGCGCCCCTGCTTGACCAATTTTGGATTTGCCACCGATGCACCTACCAAAGACTTATTTTAAAACCAACCAGCGAGTTTGAACATTAGGGCAGATCCAGAATTGGAAAAGCAGGGCCAAAGCAGTTAAAAACTGTGCGTTATCAACAACGATTGAAAATGGTTTCCCTCTTAAACGTGTATTTGTAGCTAGGAATGTGTTATAATGGTCACTTGATACAACAATCCTGTAATAAAAAGATCCTAAGTCACTGGATCAAGTGACTATTAGGATCTGAGAAGAAAGACAAAGTGTAGGGGCAATTTTAAAAGATTGTAGATTAAATGGCGCCAAAGACATAACCAATCTTGAGTGTTCTCATTGACAAGGGATATCATCCTGACTTGTTAATCGTAAATTTAAATTGGAGGTTAATGTCTGCCATTCTTTTAGCTCGAGGGTGTGCATTGCGCAACACTCAATGCACGTGCGGCTTCAGGTTGATGACACATAACGACAAAGCCGCAGGGGAGCTGCCATTATGAGTCCTGGTCAAATTGAAGTAAGTAAGTGCATTGGATTTTTGCCAAAATGCACAAGAAACTAAAATATGCAGAATTAACCTAATTCATTAACGTAATAAGGTTATTACAATAAAGTTTTTACAAACAAATCCGAATACGGCATGAATCCAATGCCTAAATATTTCAAAGGAAACTATAATTTCGTGGTTCTCGTCTTTCGCGCTAGCTCATATTCTCGATTCTCGCAATATAAGCTGTGGGGCCGCTCCATGACCTCGGTGCATCTATTAAACAAGTTTGGTTCCAAATGAACTCCAACTTTTCAATTGATGCAATTTTACATTTTTTAGTAAATTTTTTTCCAACTTGACCTCATATGACCTTTGACCATTGGAATGAGCTTACTTTTGACCTCATCACCATATGATGGATTGCATTGTGCACCTATGACACAAAGTTTGTTTCCAATTGAACGTCAAAACTTTCATTGAGGTCAATTTAACATTTTTAGCCCTATTTTTCAACTTGACTCACATGACCACTGTGACCCTTGGCACATGACCTTTGACCCCTCAACATATGAGGGAATCTATGGTGCACCCTATGACACAAATTTAGTTCCAATTTAGGGTTAAGGTCAATTTACCAAACTTAACGTAAATTAAAAAAAAAACCTGTGTAGTCATATTTTTCAAACTTGACCTCACATGACGTTTTACCTTGGCATACGAACTTTGACCTCGTCATCATATGGAGGAATCCCATGGTGTACCTATGACCAAGTTTGGTTCCAATTGAACTGCAACTTTCAATTGAGGTTAATTTCAAAACAAAACTTACCATTTTAGTGGGACACACATCCACACACCCACACGCAACGGATTGCTAAGTGGTCCTCCCACTATAGCTGGCGGCCCACCAAAATGCACCACCCACCATAAAATAATCCTCGAACGTAATGTTATAAGCACACCACGTATGCTCATTAATAACATGCCAATGCAATGACACATATCAATGCAGCATTTTTTATCCAATATATTTCTTCTCTCATAATAACGTTTAATGAATGCAGTTAAGATCAGCTTGACACAGCACAGCCTCAAAAATAAATATTTATGCAATAAATTTTGAGTTTTTAGAATACAAACTCCTAACTCCTAATCCAAATTCTCAATGTGTCGTGCATAGAGCCAGTCGACACTCTACTTCAGATATAAAATCAAAATCAAATGATTACAGAACAGATTTATGGGGAAGAGGTTTTTTAAACTATGCTAGAGCCATCAAACTTGCAACAATTAGTATACTAGAACTGAATTCACCAAAGGTATTAGCAGGACCCGGTTTTCAAACCAAAACCTCGACCCATTGATAATGGCGATGGATTAACCATTTTAACTTAAAAAAAAAATAATAAAACTTTTGCCCCTTCCCTCACAAGGTTTGATTCAAGAATGGTAGATATAGCATTTGCAGAAGCATCCATGTTATGCTATAGGGTCTTAATGCCAAGTCACCAATTGTCAGCAGCAGGTGCAATGATTATCTGCATTAACTGGTATTCATTATTTCCCTGCACTATGTTGGACAGACCACATGTAATTGAGGCATTGCGGCAAACATGGCAATACTACTTCTTATTCATTGCCACATACACACCATTTTGGAGGTCATTGCAGAATGACAGTAATCAATAATCCTATCAAGGTTATTATTCTTTATTGACTGTATTAAAAAATACCAGGTCTAGTTATATACTGCAGCCAACCATCAACGACCTGCAACCCGCAGCTATAGGCTCAATATGAAAAAAATCATCCTATTACATGCACCAACCGCCCCCCATAATCCTTTGCGCGCGCACCAATTATCGACTATAAAATGCATGTTTCCTTCACTTGAT
>JAMKCH010043860.1:0-12983 GCA_023653785.1 Ophioderma brevispina | reverse complement strand
TTAAAGCGGCTATTTCATGATGCACAACCTCATTCCCCGACTTAAAAAGTTGAGATTTTTTAATTATAAAATAATAACAATAATGAGATTTATATAGCGCCTTTTACACACGTAGGCAAAGCGCGGTGCCAATTATTTATACGCTGCCATCAGAAATCGTCACAATCATTCGCTTCACCTAGGTTAGGCAGCCGGCCAAGCGCACATCCGTATCAGCACTTAAACGTTAGGCCTTAGTAATAGTTAATCCATTGTGTTACCTAATCTTACATGCAAATTCAGTAATCTGTAAGAAATAGAAATTCGCAATTTTGTATTTCTGTCAGTTTAAACAGAAGAAATTACAGCACAGGGCCTATTGGACGTGGAAACAGCAAGTGCTTATAACGTAAAAAAACGCAAGATCGGGATCAATTCTGAATTTGTGAATAAGCTTTCTCAAGGCGATCTAGTGGAACAATGAATATAAAACAGAAGTGTACTGGAACACAAAATGCACCTTTTTAAATATTCCTTTTTTTATGAGTGTTTTTTTGTTTTCTGTGCAGGCTATGATAACTATGGTTCCTGAGGCATGGCAGAATGACAACCTAATGCCGCTCACAAAGAAAGAATTCTACAGATGGGCAGCATTTGCTATGGAGCCAGCTGGGATGGGCCCAGTAATGTTTGAAACACACACCACACACATACAAACATGCACATGTGCACACACGCACATAATATGTCATAGTATAGCATAGTATGTTCACAAGCAATGCACAGACGATGGCTGGCATAGCCTCTTTTGGATATAGCAAAACTTTCCCAAAACGAAACAAAATAGATTTACAGCAATGCAGACACCAAACCACAACTGATTAAGCGCTTTGATGCGGGTCAGTCACAGGTTTGACCGTGAACCACATACGACCTTGTCCTTGCTGTTATTACTACAAAAAAGTCCGGAATAACCCTTGCAGTGGAGTTGATTCTTCACTCCAGTGCTTTAAAAAAAATTCTTGTATTATTCGCATATAAAAAAATCAGCAATTTCCCAAGATTTCGCTTTACATGTTAAATAGATGACAATGTTAAAATTGGGATTTCTTGAAATTTAAACAGACGCTTTGTGACATTATGATGGCCGTTACGTGAGGTTGCCATTTGGACGCAATGGTCTGCGTGCCATCCCGATACTACATCCTTAATTCTGGATATATGATCATGGCTAGTGAAGTTGGTGTGGTCGACGTACTCTGAAGACATTTTATGCAAAAGGTAACAGAGCGGTGTGATTTAGAAATACGGGGTGACGGAACAATGGGCTCTCTAGATTGTTTGTATTCTTTAATTAAAAAACAATCTGTCTCTTCTCTTGCTCATCATTCTCCATTGAACGGCAATGGCAGGGTTAGATAGGAATTCGGCGAGAATCGTGAGAATCGTATTCTCGCAAGCTCTCCTGAAAGAATTGTTTGAAGAAAACCTGTAAAGTCATACACAAATTAAATGGAGGGGATTAAGATTCTCGTAAATTCTGATTGCGGAGAGGAGTCTAAACGATTTTCGCACCTTTCCACAAATTTCTAACCCTGTGCAGTCTTTTCCCATATTAATTGTCAAAATCACCTTACTTTTGGTTTTACAAATGAACTGCAAGAATTAAAAAAAAAACTTAACATGTTTTTGAGCTGCATTTTTTTGGCACCTATCGCAAATTCCAGGAATTTGTCTCACTCATAATACAAAAATTTGTAAGATAGTGGAAGTATTTTCATTTTATTCTTCAGAAACGACTGCAAATCTCTTTACATTCATATGCAGGACATATAAAAACGTTATATTTTTGGCCTCACCGCTAAGACTTGGAGTGGCCATTGTAATGGTGTATGATGGTTTGTTGGCCATGATAGGATTTCAAATTTACTAATCCACTCTACAACCAATGATCGTCACACTTGGTAGGTGACTGATAGAGCATTGAGAGACTGGAAAGTATACTTTTCTGACAGCGACAAATATGATGAGCTTATTTGCATATCTCAGTGGAAATGGATTTAATCCACTAAAACCACAATCCAACAGCTGATTCATTCAAACTTGGTAGGGATGATTAAAGCATGATGATGAGATCTGGTGGTGTATACTTTTCTGACAGGTTAGGGATATTAAGGAGCTTCATTTGAATATTTTTAAAAAATGCATTTTTCCTGTCAGTCTTATTTCATGTATAGATGCCTTATTTGCTCCCCCCCAACAAAAATATTTGTGGAGGCCGAAATATGCCATGCTGTAACTGTTAACAAACAATTATTAAAAATAGCGATACTTTCATGCCACTTCAGCATGTGCAATTTTTGCATGCAAAAGAAAGGTCAAAGTTGCAGTAGCTGCCATGTTGATAACATATGGTGATTTGCCATGGATTAGGATAACTCAATTATTTTTTCTTGAGGTCAGTGGCTCTTGAAATGGTTCTTCAGGTGACCATGTCACCTGAAGAACCATTTCAAGAGCCACTGACCAAAGACTTGGCATAATAGTACGTTTGATGGGAATTTCTGACAAATGGCAGCTATTGCACTTACGACTTTCTTGCATTTACACAACAGAGTGGAATTTGGCATGCATTGCTCAATTTACCATAAATTGTTAACAAAACTGTTTTCTTTGGTAAGATTTCTCAAGTAACTTAAGATCCATTCTTTACAGTTCACAACAATTTTTGAAGTCCACAACAATTTTTGAAGTCAAACATTCTTCATGTTTAAAAAGTTATCCTTTTTTGTTAGACAACATAGCTGTACATGCAAATCTAAAGAAACACTGTGCATTGATATTTGTCATTCATTGCACACTGTATGGTAAGAATATGTACAATGTTTATTTGTTGCACACATCTAACCTTAGATTAATTCAATTTGCACAATGTTATTTTCAGTTTTCATATTCACATTTTTGTTATATTGAAATTCATCTAGAGATTTAAAAACATTTGCAAATACAATTATATTTTATTGATATGAATCGGGCTAACTAATGTCTGGATATTATTTGTGTTTTGTGCACTGCCTAAAAATTAAGGCATCCAGGTCAGTTTGACAAGGGTTTAATACCGATTGACAAAGATAAAACATATTATAATATTCAGGGGTAGACCAAATTAATGAACTGCATGTCCCCCCATTAGTGTGTGGTGGAAATTATGTTAAAGTGACAGGAGGAGATTTTTTGAGGATACAAATTTCTCTCAAATTGCACTGGAATGGTCGTAGAGCACCTACCAAGAACGTTTCGAAGTTTATTGGACAAACAAGTACAAAAGAAAACCGCAAAACCTTGTTCCGAACGTTTCTGTTGTCCCTATAGAAAACCATGCTTTGAATTTCTGTTGTGCATGACAGAAATTACTAAATCATCATCTCATTACAAAAAGACGGTGTATTTGGCTTATTCATTTCAGGTGTGATCTAATACATTGGTAAGCATTCCAAATATGCAAAAAAAACAGGGTTCAAAAACAAATTGGGGGCGCTTTCTGGAAATGTCCTCATGTCTCTTTAATGCCCAATCGGATGCATACCTTCTTGTATAGGGAGGAAAGTGAGTCACAAAACCAAATTCAGATCTCTTCTTAAGCCCATGAGCACTAGCTACCTACTATGATACAATCTGTCTGATTTGCTCATTACAAGACACATGATGAGATAGCCCTCAGAGTAACCGTTAAAAACAGTGCTTCTTTTTCCTCTGCGTAAACCATACAACATTCTTACAGTATCTCTGATTTGCTCATTACATGATATTACCCTACAATTAACCAATCAAACTAGTGCTTTAGATGCCGAAAGGTGGGCAGGTAGCTTGATTTGAGCTTGGCTGGCCTACTTTCTAAAGGAATGCTGAAAAAAATTGAGACAAAATTTAAAGGCTGGTATTAGAGGCAATCCAAATCCACCCCCCCCCCATTTTGCAGAGATTTTTTTATTTGTTCTTGATGTCAATCTGACATGTGATGCCTTAATTTTTGTGAACATATTCACTCATTCCAGTCTTTAACCCCCAAATTCATTTTCATCTGTTGAATGTAGCAAAGAAGACAAGTATAGTGTTCTTCCCACAATGCATTTCTTCCGATACAATCTGGAGATTTAAATACCTTTTTGCCACTCTAAACTCATGTGGCAACCAGTGCAAAAATTGTATTGGAAGAAATGCATTATGGGAAGGACACTATACCTCCTCTTGTAGTAAAAGAAAAGTGAACTTTGCAAGATTTTGACAGTGTTGATCCAAGAGAAATGTTGTTCGAAGTGATTCTAAGACCTTACATAATTCTTTACCACTTTAAAATTTGATATCAGTTTTTTTATGTATCTTTTTTTCTCAGTGTGCACAGCTGTTGAAACAAAATGTTTGACATTTATCAATTGCATTTTATTAATTGCAAAGACAACATGCAATGAAAATATTGTAATAAAGTATTTCATATATTATATTTCCTGCAAGGGACAAATTTTCCTCTCTTCCAATTAATTAAACATTGCGCTTTATGTGTTACTGTGTTCCCGATCATCTGCTTTGCATGGAATATGGTTTAAATCTTGAATAGATTATCCTTTGCAATTATATGTTGGGTGGGAACGATTCAACTTCAATTTGATCACATAGGGGGTGAAGTTATTATTTAATGTTATACTTAAATCTATAGGGAGTGGTAAATGTATTTCAGTTTTTATTGTAATAAACATTTTTGCAACATTTTTGAAGTAAAATTGGCCAATCAAACTTTGCCAGGAACAGAGTTAAGAACAAGATGTGATATTTCTTGTCAATCCATGTGCTATACATTACAAGTGATCCAACTAGTGCATTTTTTTGTGTTCATAAAGCCTCCCAGAGACAACCTCTCTGCCACATTTAAAAATGTTCGGTGCACCCATGCCTAGTGTCAGTGATATTTCTTGTTTAGTCTCTTATGCAAATATAAAAGATTCACTCTTCTTCAGTGATGAAGCACAAGACTGTTAGTTAAAGCCACTATCGGCGATTTCTTCAAAAAGTAAATATATGCTGCCTATTTGTCATCAATGTCCTATTGGCACTGCTATATTGGAAATTGTTGTAGTACTGCTGTAAGTGGCTTTTTGTCAAGATATGATGGTTTTTTGGCATTGTTTACTAATAAAGTTGGGAGAGCTTTTTCAGGTCTAGAAAGAGTTGTAAATGGCATCTTCAAGTCTGCTTTTAAATGATTTAGTGTCTGTTTTTCCACAAAGAACCGTAATATGAGGTGTTGGTATGACCCAACACTAGCAATTAGAGACAAAATGGACATTTTAAATTTGGGGAAAAAATGACGAATTGTGGGTTTAACCTGGATCGATCTAAAGGTTATGCCAGTCACACTTTACAGTGCTGGTCTATTCAATAGCTCAGCTGTTGCTCCTCAGTGTTAAAAATAGAATTATGCTTATGATCCATATCCTTCTCTTTCACCAAATAAATTGGAATTTGTTGTTCAATCATTCTGATGCATAATCAGTAACAGTGGCGGATCCAGGATTTGAAAAATGTCAAAATTACCGTGGGGGGGGGGGGGCTGAAAGGTTGAAACTGGTCCAAAATAGCTCAAAATGGGCTGATTTTGCAAGAATTTGCAGAATTACCGGGAGGCGCGCGCCCCCTCCACCCCATCCCTGGATCCGCGCCTGAGTAATGGCAGGAAGGTCCCTGGCACATATAAAAGGATTAGTGCAGAGATAAATTTGAGCAGTTCATACACACAAATTTGACAAATGATGAGGAAACCGATTCTACTACCATTCACATGATATAAGAAATGTTTATCTCTAAAGACTGAAGTACATTTTTTTCTTGTTCATCACTTCAATCATGCTAGGTGTAA
Organism: Ophioderma brevispina; assembly: GCA_023653785.1. Taxonomy (NCBI): domain Eukaryota; kingdom Metazoa; phylum Echinodermata; class Ophiuroidea; order Amphilepidida; family Ophiodermatidae; genus Ophioderma; species Ophioderma brevispina. The sequence continues at coordinate 7,093 of JAMKCH010043860.1, read as the reverse complement.
TATGATGCATGTATGCAATGATAGGATACATTCCTGGTTAATTAAAAAAAGTAAATGTTAGGGAGTGGTTTTAAGACAGTTGGTTGTCATATTTTCGTCGCTATATTTTGTGCCGCACAACCTCGTGGAACTTTTGACACTTCCAGAAGCAGCGCATATCGTAGATTAGCGATGCCGAAAGGAAGTTTGCTTGAAGGTGACAGGTCGTGGTGTGAAAGGTGAAAAGGTTGTGACCCAGGTCGTCTTCTGCACCAAACAAGTCTGATTGGATGCTGAAGGCAATAAGGCAGCTATTGGGGTCAAAGTTCACTAACCGGCTTCCGTCAAGTTTTTGAATTTTCTTTGAGATGAGGGACTGAGGTATAGTACTGTTGTATTGGGTAATATTGTACATCAAAATTTAGACAACAATCACTCTAACTCTTTCCATGTATTTATGTGAATGTAATTTAACAAATGTACCATATTAAGACTAATTTTACCTGTGGAACTATACAGTTCTGAGCATTGCTTCGAAATAACTATATACATCAAAACTTTGTCTCGTCTGAAGTACATGTATGAAGTGGTGATGTACGCGTATACCCAGTGCTGCCTTTCAGTTGCAATGCGCTTGTACTTTGCCCACGCACACGCTGAAAGTCTGTTCAGTGTATACGCCAGCGTTGCTACTACTTCGTACTTCACATAGTATAGTTTTTCATATCACACTTTTTAAATTTTCATTCATAAAAATTCTGATGTTTTGAGGATTTAAAAAAAATATGTACCTTTCCATGACATTTTACTTTGAATGCATATATTATGAACCATATTTGATATTTTTTTGGCTACTTCAGGATTAAAACATTATAGTGCTTTTTTGAACAGCAAACTGATTGAATCCCAAAATCTTTACTTCTCCAATTTACTGTATTGATCAGCGTTTTTATAGATTGAATTTTCTTAAAATAAAAAGTAATTAAGTGTTGCTCATTCTATAGAAATACTGTATAGTCAATCACAAATGATGAAAGCATATTTTCCATTCAAATATGTGAATTCAAAGTGTTTAATATCCTTTTTGCTATTTTGGATTTTTGCACTTCTGAACTGAAAATTTTGAGTGGGAGAGAGAGTCCTTGGCTTCTTTAAATCAGGGTTAGTCCTACATGAGTGGCCTGATTTTCTTTCAACATATTCTGAAAGTTGAAGATAACAGGTGAGAAAATTCCTCATGGATGGGCCAAAATGGTCCAACCATGGATAATTTTCTCAGCCGTTACAGTAAACCTTTTAGAGTATACTGAAAGGAAAAAGTTCCACTCTTGTAGAACTAACCCTGGTTTAAACCTGGGTCTAAAGTTAGACTCCCTTTGGGAAAACCAGCCAACTTAAAAAGTTTACTTCCTGGCGTTATTTGTAATAGAAACCCAATAGGTTAGGAGTTCACCTTATTGGGCTGTTCTAGATTAACTCCACACTCCCTCTGTGGAAGATACAATGCATCATATGAGTACAAGAAGGTCATAAGTGGAATAGCTGCCATGTGATAAATCTATGTGCTGCCATGTATTAGGATGACTCTTATCTTTCTTGATTCAGTGGCTCTTGAAATAGTTCTTCAGGTGACTATGTTGCTTGAACCATTTGAAGAGCACTGACCAAAGACTTGGCATAATGGTATGTTTGCTGGGAGTTTCTGACAAATGGCAGCTATTGCACTTGGCGATCTTCTTGTATTCACATGACTGACTGCGTTTGAGTAAATGCATCCCGGATTAATCTGGAACAGCCCATTGAAGGTGATATTAGGCGAAGTCATAGACTGACGCATGTAATTTTAGGCAAAGTCATAGACTGACGCATGTAATTAGATTTATATATTGTAATTCTGTCGTAATCAATTTCAGTCACAGAGCTCACACAGTTAGCATGGTTGGTTCATTTTTTGTGTCAAGGAAAGTGCATCTATAGATAGAGCATGTTGAAAACTAGCTAAATAATTTTATTGAAGAAATTTCAGAATTTTGGAAAGAGGTTATTCAAATCTTTTTCTTTACTGCTATGCTATTTTGCAGATATACTATAAACTTACATAAATGGTTAGATTTGTACATTGCATTCAATATTTGATCATGCACACTACTCACTACTTCACGTTTTAGGAACACCTAAATTCTAAAACCCACAAATGTAGTTTAAACAAGTAGCTAGCCCTTCAACCAGAATGTGTTGTAAAAGGGTCTAGGAAAATACAAAAAACAACACACACATGCAGTAAACATAAGAATATGTAGATATTAATTGTAAAAGCATATCCTAGACATCAGCATTTCCATAGTTTTGCTCAACCAGTGTTAAAACACTTAATGTCCGGAAATTGTGAATGGAAATTTACTATGCAGGTGGCTTCATGGTAACTCTGGAAGTGCTCTAGAGGTATGCCTATGAAGACTAATCTGATTGTGCACAAGTAATTTATTGCTGTAAAAAAATGTTTGGCGTCGCAACAAAAACTATTTCCTGATAAAAATAATTTATTTTACAGTAAATTGAAATGACATTATTGACATGATTTTGAATCTTCCAAGATTGAAAAAATATGAGCAAAGCCATGGCAAGATTAGATCTATCAATCTTTGTATTTAAAAAAGAACTGCCATAAGAATTCTAAAAACTAACCCTTTCCACTTTTTCCTCTTTTGATTATAGGGTCGCTTGAAGCCCGGTCGTATGCTTCTTGTTGATACCGTCATTGGTGAGGTCACAAAGGATGAAGAGTTGAAGAGGCAGATTTCTACACAGAGACCTGTGGGCAAATGGTTGCAAGAACAGGTAGGCGGAAGGATAAGGTTTCTGAAAATCGGGAGGGTTGCACACTTTATAAGAACCAGCTGCAGTATAGAACCAGGGGAGGGCGGCCAAGAAATCCAAATTTCAGACGTCGCCATTGGTTTAACACATAAAAGCGAAATCTTGAAGAAAAGTTCTGAATTTTTTTTATGTTGTCAAGGAATATTTCAGATTCACAAACCGTTGGGAGTTGAAGAATCAACTCCACTGGAAGGGTTATTTCTGATTTTTTTTGTATGAATAACGAACGAGGACAAGGTCATATGTTGGTCATGGGAACACCCATGACCGATCCACATCAAAGCATCCAAATTGGTTTGTGGTTTGCGCTCAGTATTGCTGTAATTTCTTTTGACATTTTTGGTGAGTTGCTGTAATGAATGAGGCTTGGCCACCACCATGAGTAAATGAGGGGAGTTTCTGTAACTAAACCCATCTGACACACTTTCTGACACACTTATGAATTCGGAAACCCTTCACGGAATAAAGCATATATTCCATTGAGGTGTATCAGATGGGCCAGGTTACAGAAACTCCCGAAAATGAGGCTCTTTGAGGTGAAATTGAAAATTGAGATTTTTATACCATCATATCATGCATGCTTCATGGATTGGAATGTGACCTTCATAGGGTATGTTGTTATGAAGTTGCAGTATGTCAAAGTTCATGCCATACTGACATAATAACATGTTATTGGCTGTTAAAGTTGAAGAACATCTATATTTTACATGTGACAAATGAAATAAAATGGGCTCAGAACACATCATCATCAATATTTTTAGAATAAACATCACATGAAAGAGGATATATCATCATATATTTTTCAACAAAAAAGAAATATTCATTTTTTCAACCCCTCTGATATATTTTGCTGGCTTCTGTTTCGGTATTGCGTGCGGCGTTGTAAATATAGCACATGGAATAAAGATGGCAACTTCCATGATTGTTGTACAGTCGTGACATTTGTCGGAATAATCTGGATTTTTTTCTCAAGGAATACTCCAATGACCATGAAAACCATCTTGTATGTCTTATTTAGGGATAGTTCATTATATCTGTGCCGATAGATTTATGCCATACATTCCTTTTAAGTGATTTAAATCTATTTTTTTTTTAGGTAGTTGGGGGGGGGGTTGGAAGCTATATGGATCATGAAATGCCCCTTTAAGGCCCGGCCGAATGTTGGTGTCCCCACATTGCTGAAAATTTCTCTTGGGCAGTCAAAAGTCATTACGACCCTGTCAGATCAGGCAAGTTGATATCCGAACTATTTCACTGTAAATTGTTAGCTTATTTTTGGAATACCGAAATATGGTTTTTGAAACATGAAAGTTTGTGCTACAGCCTTGTGCCACAGGAAATGTTCAAGTAAAGAGGTTGCAGGTCATTTTTAAAGACCCTGTAGTCCCCTGTTGCCTGTGGCCAATAGATCACACTCTGTCCCCTAGGAAGGTCTAGGATAATCTGTCTAAGTAATTTCGATGGAGTAAATGTTCATGATCCCATTATGTGTAGATTCTTATCTGTTAGATAATTGAATGGCATAATGTTAGAAACAATTTTAGATACTGGTAATGTTTGCATAGAAGAGGGCAAGTTCGTGTAAGTAACCTGGGGTTGCCCGATCAGGCTGCCTAGAACAAAATCCAGGGATTATGCATCTGTACCTTTTAGTGGTGCAACATTCAACAATTGGTTTCTGTGGTGTATAAATAATTGTATAATTAAAGATGAATCCATAATATTTGCACTCCAGTTTGTATCAGATAGATATTCTTATTCAGTTGACATGGTTTATTCATGTTAACAAGAAATTTTGATTGTTTAGGTCAAAGCTCCGTCCGCATCATTACTGGGTAGTAGCGGATAGTGCGGGCAGCAGGACGTGTTGCTGTTGATATATGACACACGCAAACATCGCGCGTTTTGCTACGTCGGCATGTCCCATTTAGTACGCAATGCAGTGTTACGCAGCGTGATGATCACCACGACATTGGTTCTTTGGATTGGAACATTTGTTTTCAAGAGGGGTGCAACAATTTAAATGCATAAATAAATGAATGAGGATATAACAATATTTTTGACAAATAACCCTATGTCAATAAAGCAAAATTACGCAATTCTAATAAGATGAATGGCCGCATCCACCACTCAAAATTTTGGATGCCCATCCATTTAACACACCATCTAATATGGCCAAAACAAAAAATCTCATCGTTTATTCTCTAACTCTACTAAATGTTCAATACACCGGATTTCGTACTCACTAAAGAATTTAACAAGATGCCATCACATTTTATTATCAGTGATCACATAAGGACCTGTATTCAGCCACAGCCTCCCCAACCAGTAACGATGCCTGACCATTACCGCATCATACAATCAATTACGCTGCCGTTCTTTGGCTACACGGTGGACACATTCACCTACTGTGATGGCAGTATATCAGATCAAGTACGGATCAATCAGTAATTTATACCAGTGGAACTAACGGGAGTTTCCGTTACCTGACCCGTCTGACACACACTTTTTTTTCTGCCACTTATTAATTCAGAAACCTTACCGTAATAAACAAATAACAGCTAAACCGATGTCACATTTCCCTTACCTTCACCCCAAAATTGTGTTTCCCCCTTTTCCCCACTTTTTTCTGATTGGGGGGGAGTCCTCTTCAGCCCTTACACTGGCATAAAATTTAATTGGTCCCTACGCAAATACTTTACCTAATAAAATGATCAATCAAGGCTTGAAATAAGCAGGATTTTGGGGACAATTTACCCCTGCTACAGGCGACGAAAAATAACCGTTTTACTGGCCCGACTGACCCTGATTTTTTTAGTTTTGCAGAATTTTTTTTAGTTTTTTCCAAAAATCATGTAAAATCAGCCTGTTTTAGCCAAATTGATCAATTTTGGCTAATTTTTTTGGCTAGTTTAGGTCATTTGACCCACAGAACATAAAAAAGAAAAAATCACCCGACCGACCGACTCTACTTGAAAGGTCGCTTGTCTGTGAAAAAGTTTTTTTTTTCATCGCCTAAAAGGCAAAATTTACCCCTGGTTCTCAAACAAAACTGGTCAGCCCAAGGGCAACTAATGAATATTTTGGAAATCTTAATGGAATACAACATGTGCTTTATTCCGTGAAAGGCTTCCAAAGTTCATAAGTGTGTCAGAAAAAAGTGTGTCAGATGGTCAGGTTATTGAACTCCCCTTTTTCTGACTCGCTTATGACTTTTTGGAAAACCCTTCACGGATAAACCATATTTGACATGTATAGTCCTAACATATTTACATTTTGAAATGTTAGTGCAGTCAGTTAAAATGCAGACTTAGAGTAACTAAAATATTATAAGAAAAGGAAGCTTGCAAGTAGTTATGCAGTGTTCTATTTTCTCCACTTTATCCATTACTAATAATCCAACTAGTGCATTTTTTGTTCTCAAAAAAGCCATCAGACACCCCTTATGCCATAAATTTCGGTGCGCCCATGCCTAGTATCGGTCCCACGCTAGCATCAGTACGCCCATCACTATCGCACTGGCATCCATGATCCTTGCTCTTTTTTGTGTCTCAGTTCGGGGCACCAGTTTGAATTTTTATTGGTATATTTATACATATTTTTTCGCCCATTAGCGCCTATTTATTGGAGACATCTATTTATATATCGCATCTGGAGGATGTTTTGTACAACTACTGTTCATCGGAGCTTTGGTGGATAACGTGCGCTGATGAAGTTTATGAAGATTTTTCAAGCTGGAATTCGGACAGACTTCCCGGATCAGAATTCGGAGTCAGAATTCGGAAGATGTTATATACGTTAATTATGTATTAACCCTTCACATGGTTGCCCCGCTAGCCTCAGGCCTTTATCGCGTTGCTCGTACTACTGGTTTTAAGTGGGCTTATTCCTTGGCCAAGTTTAGCTCCCCCCTTTGTAGGTCCACACAGTTTGACCGCCAGGGCATGTGGGGATTTGGTCCCTGTTTCCGTGTCCTGCTCCCTTCTTTAATTATATTTTCTCTTTCGCCCTTGTTATATCCTCACGGTGCAACCATGTCATCTGTTTTTCTCAGTATATTTCCAGCTCGTGCTGATGAATCTCTACTTCTTCTCAGATTTCGGGTGGGGGGGTGCCCTGCGTCGTCCTTGTCTCCGTCCGTCTCGTCTCCTTGCCTTATCCTATTCTACATTGGATATCCAGGGGTTCTTCGGCACGGGTTTATTCTGGATATAACATCCGCTGCATGTTCGTCTAA